>BMAV01002240.1:547040-749763 GCA_019973955.1 Trichonephila inaurata madagascariensis
CCCTCTAATTATCAAAAGGATCGTCCTAGGTATATGGAGTGATAATTGGCCGTGACCTCGTAATTTAGTCCCGTTGATGACCGTAGACATTTCTGCATAATAATTTGGACATCTTGTCCCGACATGGAAAGGGAGGAATTGCAAGCAACCATCTATTTTGATGATTGGTAACTATCACAGTTCCCCCCACAAAACCCATTCCATTGTCATCCCTTGTTATTCACCCCCGAATTCGACGTGATCCGAATCCCACTTTTCCTATTGGATTACATGGCGGTTACAATGGTTGGGAACAAGGAATTACCATTCCCATTCCTAAATCTTCATCTGCATTGATATTGGCAGGAATTATTGATGGGGCGGATCAAAGCCTGAAGACAGATGACACAGTCTCGGTCACGCGTCTCGACACGTGTTACAGATGTCATTGGTTACTTACCAGAACTGTCAAACTGCTCTTCCGTTGTACCCATTAGATCCGCAGCACCATCTTTTTTTCCCAGTTTGTGGAAAGAGGGGAGAAGATGGATCTATGCTGGTCGCAGATTCTAGGTCATCAGGACCCGCAGCTGCAGAAGTACTATTTCACACAAAAAGATGAGTTGTGTCGTTGAGATTTATGAGTAAGGGTAAACATGGATAATTAGAATCGCAGGGAAGAAACTGTCAATAGATGCAGTCATTTAGATGTGTGTAAAAATGAATGTGCGATTTGTGCTTAGATACATACGATTCATATATTGCTGTTGAATGAATTACTGTGTCATTTCTAACTGTAACACATATCTAAATTCCCTCTTTTGAAATTCTAATTTTCAGCTTATGTATTTAAAGGTTTGAAATAATTAAAGAAAAGAAATTGTTTTAAAACATAAAATACACCGTAAACCTATACTTTCAAGCCGCATTTTAAAAATTTTTTAGGCATATTCGCTGTATAACGCGCACCCCCTTTTTTTACAGAGGAATCCGAAATGTACTTATGTAATGTTCTTATGTTTTGAAGTCATTTATTCTGGGTATTATCCCAGGCTTTTGAAAAAATATTATAACACTTCTAGAACTAAAACTCAAAGTTCGTAAAGTATGTCACATTTCTTTGTAAATGAACAATATTTCGATCTATGAAGAAGACTAATTTTTTTTAATGCTCCTCTCTCTCTCTCTTTTTTAAAGCTATCATATTTATATCCGGTATATAACGCGCGCCTGTAAATTTCGATCTTATTTTTTTGTGCTAAAAGTACACCAAATATTACGTTATATGAAAACGGGGCAATGATATATAAATGTTTTGTTGTTTTTTGTTTGTTAAAAACGTAAAATGTAGGAACTGTGATAGAGTATATGGTACGTTGCAGAAAACAATGTATTGAGATATGTTCTAGAATATTATATAGATAGCGAGTTTATAATGCGTGGAGTTAAGAGATTAAAAAACAATTTTGTGATTTATTATTAAATTTCTCTTGAATTATACTATTAATTACTTTGTGTTAGAGTGAAAAATGGTTTAAAAAATGGCGGAAAAAAATCATGTCTTTTTTTTCAATATGACATGATACTTAAATATTAGCTGATTTTTTTTTTTTTTTTTTAGCAAAATATGCGCGTGATAGAGGTCAATCAATTATTTATCTTACTTTTACTGTATGTAGTCCACCCTTTTAAATCGTGTAATACGAGCAATCAACGTACCGTTTCATATATTTTCATTTAGTTAAAAGAATTTTTATTTTTTTAACTTAATAAAAATTTAATTATAAAATTTATATTTCCAATTTTTTTCCAAATTTTAAATCAAAAGGTGTACAGTAATAATTCTTAGACAAAAAAATAACTTTCAAAAAAACTTAATATCATCAAAATATCCATTAATACTTCTAAAAGTCACACACATAATTAATTTTTTTTTTTTTTTTTTTGATAGATTGAAACTAAGAATTGAAATTAAGCTGGTGCAAGTCTTAAATTTCCTGTTTGAAACTCAGTCAGTTTTCATAAGTCTTGGTTTTTAGCATAAAAGCACAGAATTATTCCAAAAATCTGAGAATCACGAATACAACTTCACGCAGTCCCTGTAAGTTAGTCTAGCTTAGCCCTTGCTAGAAGGAGTTCTGTGAAGCAGAAAATGAACACGACATATTGCGTGATATTACTGGAAAATTTTAATTAAATAAATGCGAAATAATTTATTTCTTTCAAAAACTTTTCCGATCGAGAGGATTGAACGGAGAACGGATGTATTTAATTCAAAAGGAAACAAAGAATTTTTTGATTTTCTTCGTAATGTATTCTGTGATAGTTTTTAAATCACAGCTTGGTGAAGATTTTAAGAGGAATTTTAGCCCAACGTGTATGTCAGAATATTTTAAATACGAAAGTAGATAGAAAAATAAATTAACATTTTCGGGTTTCGTGTTCTCTCATGTATGAAAATGATTTTTAGATGAAATAAAACCAGAAAAATGTCAACAATGTTTAGCGATAATTTCTAGAAATGTTTTAATGAACAGCTCTGATATGACTTTTTTTTTTCTAAAACTTTTTTTATATAAATTGTAGTGTAAAAAACTAAAAAACACACTTTTATAGTTAATCGAACTAAGAAGTAAAAAAATAATTCTTAATTTAAGAATAAAATGATTGACGAGAAAATTAATGTCATTGTGGTAAAAGCGTGTAGTACTTGATATCAATCGTTAAAATTTCTTACTAGTTCTATTCCGAAATGCAGAGTTAGAGTAAAAGCACCTCACGTTTTTACCACAATGACATTAATTTTCTCGTTATCATTTAATTCTTATATTAAGCATTATTTCTTACTTTTTAATTCGATTAACTTTAAAAGCGTATTTTTTAGTTATGATTTATTTATTTCTATTTTCAGAAAACTGGGCAATTGTTTATATTATGGTAAGAAATTGTAGACGCATCCTTCCCTTTTTCACATCAATAACACTTTTTTGTTTGTTTGTTTGTTGTATGTTGATTAACCCTGAGCGTTTTCGCTTTAGAGTTGTAACTTAATCTTTTAATTTCCAAATCTAGAAATAGGACATGGAATTATTCGCTAAATCTGTAAATGGGATATGGAATTAGTCGCCAAATCTGGAAATGGGATATGGAATTAGTCGTCAAATCTGGAAATGGGAAATCGTTAATCCTGATGATCCTGATCAGGACAATGTAACAAAATTATTAAATTATTATATTGTCTTCGATCCTTGACAAATATGCAAAATTTCGAATTAATCTAACCTTCTTAAGTGGAGAAAAATCAAATCAAAGTTTCCGTTACATACAGATAAAGCTAATAAAAGCGTGTTACAAAATTAACTTTATCTCTCTTTCACCCCCGCAATTCTTCATAATTGACATTTTGAGAGCTCAAAACGAATTAAGAATTCTAGTACTTCTTAATTTTACTAAAATGCATTTAATCCTTTTAATTTTGAATTATCACACACACACATTAAATTTATATAACTTCAAAAAAGTTATATATTGTGAATATTCTTATGTATATGTTATAAATCTCTAAATTAAGCCTTTCTTGATACTCTCTCTTCATTTTTTTCTCTCTCTCATACATATATTAACTACTTTTAAGTGGATAGAACAATGTACTACAAACGTGTTTTTATAGTTAAGTGTGCTTTATTATCTAACAGAGAAATAAACATTTTTTTTAACAAAAACATTTTTTTTTAATCCTGCTCAACTTTAACTATCCTAAAACATATCAATTCGAACTTTAGGAAGATCTGTCTTAATTGTTCTGCAACCTTCTGCCAGTGGTAGTGCAATGTTGCCAATAGTATTTTAGTAATACTTTTTTGGCAATTTTCGTCATTTATATCTATATATTATTATCTTCGGATGTTGTAAATAATAGTGACAGTCAAAGAATCAAAATAAATTTAGAAATTCTGACAAATTAGCATTTATCGAAAAAGGAAATATTCTAGTACATTTATTAAGAAAACTCCCTAGTATTTTCTATATTGAAGATTATAAATATAAAGTAAAATTAATTTAACTCAGAAACATGCTGAATTTTGCTATTTTTAATGAAACTGCAGCAATCAGTAAATCACACTGGGAGGGAGGGGCATGGGTCCGCCCCCCATTCCCCTTGATTTCTTTTTCGATTGATCATAATCCTATGTATATAGTACGTAAAATTTAATTAAGTATTTGTTATTATATTAAATAATGCTAATTATTTATTCAGTAATTTATATATATGTTTTACTCTTTTTTTCTTACCGACAATCAAATAAATCAAAAGAATATGTTTGGTGGCGTATCGGGGTATGTTTGGACTTACGGCCCCCCCCCCCCCCTCTCCCTTAAAGAATTCCGGTGTGCACCACTGGCAACTATAAATGTGAACACTAATAAAGAAATCACGTTAAGAAATTTTTTTTGATTATGTTTTGTAGAGAAATATTAAAAATATCTACTGCATTCTTAAGCTTCATATAACATGCATAACTTTTGGACGTGAAGGCAGCTTTGTACAGATAATACTCAAATCAACTTTATTATTGAGATTGGTTTTCACTTTACGTCATTCTGCGTTGTTGCAACATCAATATTATTGTATAATAGTGCAATAATCAGTCAGAATACTTGTTCTCATCAAAGAAAGAATTTTACAAGCTTAACTCACATCAATGGTAATTGCATAAAAATAAAGCAGGATTTCTGATGTATGTGATATAAGAACATCTTATCGCCAACAAATCTAATGAATTGAATTATCAACACAATGAGCATGTTTTATGTAATGGGATATTAATCAAAAACAAGAAATGAAAGTAAATTCGTGACTAAAGAGCTTTGCTGGATGAGTATTGTTTATTCATTCTTCCTTGAACATCACAGGTGCAGAAGGAATAAACATGTGCGTGTTAGAATTGTAATGAATTGATGCTAATTTAATTCTACCTTTGAACTGAACAATCGTAAGCTAATACGCATTGCGCCAGATTCGATAGTTTAAAATGAATTCGCATTGTAAATGATAATGATTTGATATTGCTGGAAAAAAAAAATACTGTTATCTTTTACTATTATGTATTCGCTACATCTCTAAAAATCTTGTTTAGAATATGAAATGCTAAGGAATGAGATTAAAGCTAATTAGGTTAAGCCAAAAACGAGGTTATATCATTTGATTTAACAACTTCAGAAACATGGAAACGCTTTTGAATCTCATGAAGTTTTCCTCCGAATAAAGATGAAGTTGCCTCGTTAGTAAATTGGCAACTTCTACCATTTGAACTCGCCAACAATTAATCTATGCACATGAAATGCAGAGCTATTTGGGATCCTTTCCGAACTTAAGCTTTTCAGAGATTCCGGGGATCGAACTTATACAGAAGGAAACTTATTTAACAAGTCATGATGTGGAATCGAACGAGAGGTCTTCATCAGGCAAGTTCTGCATACACGCAAGTCTTAGGTAGTTTAACTCACGTTCGCCTCTGCAGTGGCAACTGTTGAAGCGTGTTGGTAAATTCCGAGAAGCCATTACGCGCGTTCGAAGCCGGCGCATTATTCAAATGATGTATGATTGATGACAAAGAGAGTTCTGGAAAGTGGTACTGCGTATTCTGTCAGGGATTAATCGCTGTAATATGAAAATTAAGTGCTGCGTAGGGGGCTGCATGATGATATTCAGAATATATTAAATGGAAACACGAAAGATGGATTAAGTCGCTAAGTCTAGCGATAGCAAAGGTTTAATAGCGCTCTAACAGGCTGTAAATCTAAAATGGATTCCTGTGTTTGAAAATTAGTGTCGATAATTTATACAACAGTGTGTCAAAAATAAGCTGTCAGGGTAGTTTAAAATTGCACAGTTGTGTTATATTAATTAGTATACTTGAATAAACTTGAAAGTAATTTTAATTTTTCCCTTTTGATTAAGATATTCAAACTTTTCATACGGATAACTTCATGGTCCTGACATTTTGGATGAAAATAACTTAATATAATAAAAATATGTTTTAAACTTGATTTTATTGAAAAATAATCACGATGTTAGAATTTAGTATTTTTGATATCCCCGATAGCTTTTTTATTCAATATAATCCCATTAGACATACGAAAGTTGAAGTTAGGTGGTTGAGCGAGTGTTTATTAATGTCACACTACATAGAGCAACACCAGGGCTTTTGCCTGTGGCCGCGGTAGCCGAGTGGTATAGGTATCGGACCGTGGCTTGCCTTGTCACGAGTTCGAGCCCAGTACCACTAAAGACCCGCCGGGTAGGGCAGCGATGCACGTTGAATCTGTCGAGAGCTGAAACGTCCTCCCGTTGGTGTGATGTGGTAGTTAGGAGAGGGGAGTGCCAGCTCAGGTGTCGTCCACGTCACTTGACCATGGTTCAAAATTACGTGGTCCGTCGCCAAAAGCCCTCGTGTAGCTGAACAGTGCGACGTTAATATTCAATCAATCAATCAATCAACCAAGGCTATTGTCAGAGCCGATCCTAAGGTGTCGGCCGCCCTCGTGCGAAGACCTAATGCGCCGCCCCTCTAGAGAATTTTTCATATTTTGTGGCTACTACTTATATATTTAATTACTTATTAAAATACCTACACATATTTAATTACTTATATTAAAATACTTACATATTTACTTACTTATTAAAATACACACATACACATACACTTACATATTTACTTATTAAAATACACACACACACACACTTACATATTTACTTACTTATTAAAATACTCTTACAAATATACTTACTTATTATAATACTTACTAGCTGGTATACCCTTTCTTCGCAAGGGTGAACTGAAAAATTAAACAATACAGATTGAAGGATAAAGAAGTTTTCAATGAGTTACTTTTACGTAAATTGCAAATTTAAAAAAAAAAACCTTTCTACATAGCTCAACTGAACAAAAAAAAACAAAAACACCTTCGTTAAATTTTAAGTCTGTAGATCTAATAGCTGATAAAAAGGTTTTTTTTTTTTATTTATAACTCCCCGTAACTCTCTTGAGGGTCGATTTTTGAAAATACCTCACTAATCTGATCTCTGCTCAGCAAAAGAAACACATTGTTACAAATTTTGTGTATTGAACGCTTAAAATAGTGTAAATAATTTACATCTGAAAGTGTAATACACATTAATATTACTTTCTGCTGTATTTATTTTATGTTAAAATTGTAATATTCGTAAGCAACGCCGTTTCTTAAATTATAATGGTGATTCAATGAAAACCATAGCGAAATGTTGGCCATAGAGTCAAGTTGTCAAATGTCTAACTACTTTCATAGCTCGAGCTTTATCAAAGCTTTGGGAAGGATTAGAGAGAATTACGCTTTCGCGGCATAATTCTTAGTAGGTACTTTTTCTACACTTCCAAAAATACAGTGGGTGGCCTTGTCACGAGTTCGAGCCTAGTAACACTAAAGACCCGCCGTGTAGGGGCGCGATGCACGTTAACCCTTTATCTACCGCATTATGATTTACTGCAGTTTTTTTCATGCAATATTTTTTTTGGACCATTACATTGAAAATTAAAGGATATGCATAAACAAAATACTCAACTTTGGGAAATGTAATCCGTTAGAGCTAATTAATTAATTAAAGATATTCCACTGTAAAATTAATTATATACACCATTCACTTAAAATAAATAAATCGTTTTCTAAGGTCTTCATATTAACATACAAATAACATAAGAAACTTAAATTTTGAAATGAACTATTTTTTCGGGACAAAAATGATAATCTTTGCGATCCGCTGAAAACGCAATTTCTGCTACAAAACTATTCACTTTCCCCGCTAAAATACTCATCATAGAACTCGTGCTTCCATATATCTTGGAAGAGTGGATTTCAAAGAATATTCCTGCTAAGTTAGTGTGGTGTGGTAGTTAGGAGAAGGGGGTGCCAGCTCAGGTGTCGTCCACGTCAGTTGACCACGGTTCAAAATTACGTGGTCCGTCGCCAAAAGCCCTCGTGTAGCTGAACAGTGCGACGTTAATATTTACTCACTCCAAAAAATACAATACGGTAGTTACTATTTTTAAACTTAAAAAATGCAATATCTGCCTGTTCAATTAAAATTATAGTGTTATAATTAACTACTAACCACAAACAAATTATGCAAATTTGTCCAAATGATGTAGTGTGAAAGACAAAGTTTATCTACTTTAAGTACCACACAGAAGTGATAAAAGTGTTTATTTTAATATAAGGATCAATTTGTTACTACCAAATGTGCATAATAAAATCATAAAAAAGGTCATAGAAATAAATTATTAATTTTTATTGTATTATGGTTCACTATTTAGGAGATAATGGCTTACCCATGAAATAAATCAATAGTAGCTATTCTAAAGATAGATTTAAAACAACCTCTAACTTCAAAGTTTAGTTATATTCTAAAATAAAAAAAAAATAGGGATTACACTGATCACAGGAATAAATTGAAAGCGAGCGCCTTGCATAGACAAAACAAAAAGGGTTTATTCACAAATAAAAGATAGATATATGTTGCTGCGGGCTTTTTTGCAGCACACGCCAGAATTGCTAGCCGATGGCAGAAATTTTTCCTACTTACTTGAAAAATATTGTTATATTTTGGACACTTTACACAATATCTTTATAAATTACAGCCTATGTGTTATTCTGATGCATAAGCTATATTACTGTAAAGTTTCATTAAAATCCATTCAGTTGTTCTTGAGTGAATGATGACCAAACATCCAAACAAACTTTCTCTAATATTAGCAAGGATATGTTTGTGTGATTACCAGGTATTTAAATAAGATACAAGGTTTCTAAAGTAAAAATAATAATACAAAAAATATTTTCATACGAATTTTTTCTTAAAATAAAAAAAAAAAAAAAAAAAAAGGTATTTTTCAAATTCGGTCCAAATGTCGCCCCTAAAATTTGCCACCTCAGATATGGGTCCAGTTTACCCAGCCCTAGAACCATCCTTCCTGCTAACATAGAGGCCACAGTAAACTCGGTACAATTCTATTTCTCTACAAACAAAAGTTAAAAAATATTGATTTGGTTTAAATATTTTAATGTTAATTCATATTTTTGACTAACTGCAAAAAAAGTATTGTGACCGTGGTTACAACACGGACTTTCAGCCGATGAATTATAAATTCAAGCCCTAGTGCCACAGAAGACACGCAGCGTTGAGAGGCTAGTGTACTATAAATTATAAACCGTAAGACTTATCAAAATAAGTAAATTTTGTACATAAATTTTGCATACGACAAACCAAAGAGTCACTAGTAACTATTCGACTTGTTTTTAATTTAGGATTGATCAATTTATTATCAAATATATTGCGCACTAGTGATACGTTTTTTAGCACCATTGTAAATCATATTTAATTTTTTTATTATGTCAGAAAGTGTATTTTGTTTTGCTTTCTTTCAATAAATATTTTCAATATTTTATTTGACTTTTCGATACACTCGCGCCTTCCCCAGTAGGGTCATCATACTCCCCCAAGAGGAACGCCCCACAGTTTGAGAAACGCTGCACTAAAGAATACATATAACAGATTTTTTTCAGAAAAACCATGATTTCTTATTAGATAATTTGTTTTAATTTGATTTATGATGCAAGTAAATCAAGGACTAATGCCAATTACCTCGTCTGAAGCGATTTTTTCGTAACCGATTTCGTCTTAAGCGATTATGTGTTAAGCGATTTCTTCTTAACCTATTTCTCGTTTAGAGATATCGTGTTAAACATTTTCTTGTTAAGCGATTTTGTCTTAATCCTCTCGCTGCATAGTGCTACGTGTACTTGGAAAAGGGGTCGCAGGATGCCCCAGCAAGAGAGTTCAACATTTTTCCCCCTGTTCAAAAAACTAAAAATATATATTTAATTAAAAAGAAAAAAAAATTTTTTGTGGATGCCCTTTTTAAGATTTATTTCATTTTAAATAAAAACCCCTGTATAAAGACCAAAATACTTTATTATTCGTTACAATATAAATACAATACATGAAAATTTAGTTAAAGTTTACTCTTAATCAGTGGTACTAAAAGGCCGAGAATTCTCTCCCCCGTGGGTGATGTAGAATGCTGAAAGGCTATGAATTTGTTTTAAATATGGGGCGGGGGGAGGGAATTGAGCATATTCACATTAAAACTTTACTTTAAGACTCCTCAAAAAAAAATTTGACTCTAGCCGCTTCATACTATTAGTATAACAACAATAAAAGGAACGCGATGGCTCGTCTTACGCAGTTCTAGTTTTGAGATGAATTTGTACTCCAAGTTAGATGACTTTACGGTATTCAATACGATTTTTCTGATCCCAACCAGCACAGTCACCTGGTCACAAATTTGGTATAAATCTAAAGGGAAAAAGTTTATTTGCCTTCTATCATTTAAATAATCCCCCCCCTTCCCCCCCTTTTTTTTACAAATTTCTAAAAAGCGGGAAAAATTTAATAATTTTCTCTTCTCCTTAGGGGCAATAAAAAAAAACCCCAGAAAATTCCCTTTTCTTCAAGCAGAGTATCAAGAGTGCTTCTCAATATTTTAATGTTTGTTTAAACCCCATTTTTTAATTAAATTTTTTCAGCCCCCCCCCAAAACAATAATAAAAGGTTTTAAAAAATTTTTTTTGACGCCCCCAAAAAGCTTTAAATTATTAAAAATAGGGTTTTTAAAGGATTAAAAAAAATTATCAAATAATAAAAATTGTCATAAAATTTTTTAGCAACCCTTTTGGGGTTTTGTGTTTCAAAAGTTTTTTTTTGGGGGCTTTTAATTTATTTTTAAAAAAAATTTATTTGACTTTTCGATACACTCGCGCCTTTCCCAGTAGGGTCATCATGCTCCCCCAAGGGGAGTGCCCACAGTTTGAGAAACGCTGCACTAACGAATACATAAAACAGATTTTTTTTCAGGAAAACCATGATTCCTTATTAGATAATTTGTTTTGTTTTGATTTACGATGCACTCTGAAGTAATTCAATGACTATTGGCCTCGTCTGAAGCGATTTTTTCGTAACCGATTTCGTCTTAAGCGATTACGTGTTAAGCTGTTTCTTCTGAACCGATTTCGCGATAAGCAATTTCTTGTTAAGCGATTTCGTCTTAAGGGAGTTGAGAAGTTAAAATAATATTTTTTTGACAAGTTAAGAT
This sequence comes from Trichonephila inaurata madagascariensis, assembly GCA_019973955.1. NCBI lineage: Eukaryota > Metazoa > Arthropoda > Arachnida > Araneae > Nephilidae > Trichonephila > Trichonephila inaurata. The sequence goes on from BMAV01002240.1 coordinate 558,206, forward strand.
TTTTACATTTTCAATTTGTATAGATTTTAATCTTTCTAAAAATACCTTACTTTAACCTATAGGGCAGCGCTCCGCAACCTTTTTATCGCTGCCTACCTGTCAACATTTGATAATTATTTAACGCGGCCCGCTGAGGGTGGGACACCTTGATTGTTTATATTTTAGATTGTTTTGATTTAAAAATTTTAATTTAGTTTTTTACATTTAAATATGCCTTCAGAATAAAATATAGTTACACTAGAAATGAATAAACGTGATTTAACGTGGAATATTAAATGATTTCCGTTCAAAGTTGCGCAAATCCAAGAGAAATGCACTACTTAAAATAAAATGGCAATAGTTTAATGTTCTTTAGGCGACCCGGCACCGGTCCGCGGATCACTGCTCTCGGTAATTAGAAGCCCTTAAAACCTATTTTTAAATAATCGTTGAAACTGGGCCACGCCCATTTGAATGACGCGAAAAACGTAAACAAAGTACTTCATTTTTTTAAAAGGTGTGAATGTCTGATATAAACCCAAACATGCATCTTTTATTGTAAATTGAGCCTTTTATTGTTTTATTTCCTAACCGATTAGAAGTCTCACTGTATACATTAAAACCAATTTATCTCAAAATATGAATTTTGATGTTCTATGTACCTTTTCTGAGAAACTATTGTTCACAGGTATACAGACTTTTTATGATTTATTTATAATGATAGCTAATATATATTGAAAAGAGCTTTTAGCAAAAAACTCAAAAATATACTATTTACAAATTTTTATGTGAAAAATGGGTCAAATTTCGCAATGTTTGATAAAATATTTCCTAACTTCTTAAAAAATTCAAAATTAGCTAAAAGCTCATTTCAGTAATGAGAAAAGTGTACTTTAATTGCATGAAAAATTTCAACCATGTACATATAACAGATTTTGAGAAAAGATACATCGAAAACAGCCAATTTAACACTGTCAGTATAGAGAGAGAGAGCGAGAGAGAGGATTCCAACTCCCCTTAATCCTCTCGCTGCACAGTTGTACGTGTATTTTGACAGTGGAAATCACAGAATGGGCAGCGAAAGGGTTCAACATATTTCCCTGTTCTAAAACTCAAATATATGTTTAATTAAAAAGCAAAATTTTGTAAGATGCCTCATTTAGGTTTATTTCATTATGTCATCAATACCTGTATAAAGACCGAAATACTTTATTATTCGTTACAATATAAATGCAATATATGTAGATTTAGTTAAAGTTTACTCTTAATCAGTGGTACTAAACGGCCGTGTTTTCTCCCCTTGGTGATGGAAGAATGCTGAAAGGCTGTGAATTTGTTTTAAATATGAGGGCGAAGGGGGCAATTGTGCATATTCACATTAAAACTTTACTTTAAGACACCTCAAAAAAATTTGACTCTATCCGTTTCATACTATTAGTAATAACAATAAAAGGGACTTACACGATGGCTCCTCTTACGCAGTTCGAATTTTGAGATGAATTTGTATTCCAAGTTAGATGACTTGACGGAATACAATACAATTTTCTGATCCCAACCAGCACAGTCGCTTGGTCACAAATTTGGTATAAATCTAAAGGGAAAAAGTTTATTTGCCCTCTATTATTTGGTAATCCCCACCATCCCCATACCCCAATTTACAAATTTCTACGAAGGCGGAGGTGAATTAATAATTTCTCTTCTCTTAGAGGGAATAACTGTGAAAAAGCTAAATATCGTTGCTTCAAGCAGAGTATCAAGCAGTGCTTCTCAATATTTCAATGTTTGTAACCCTATTTTTAATCATTTTTTATCTCAGCCCCCTCCTCCCATACAATAACGAATGCACTAATAATTTACTTTGACGCTAAAGACCACTTAAATTATAAACCGTAAAACTTATCAAATAAGTAAATGTTGTACATAAATTATGCATATGACAAGCCCATGGGAGTCGCTAGTAACTATTCAACTTGTTTTTAATTTAGGATTGATGAATTTATTATCAAATATATTGTGCACTAGTCATAAATTTATTAGCACCATTGTCAAAGCATGTTTAATTTTTTTTATTGTGTCAGAATGTATTTTGTTTTGCTTTCTTTCAATAAACTTTTTTAATATTTATATTTGATTTTTCGTACCCCGGTCTTCCAGTATATAGTCCCCAAGGGGAGCACCCCACAATTTGAGAAACGCTGCACTAAAGAATACATATAACAGATTTTTTTGAGAAAAACCATGATTTCTTATTAGATGTTTTCTTTTGATTTAATTTACGATGCAAGTAACTCAAGGACTAATGACAATTACCTTGTCTAAAACGATTTTTTCGTAACCGATTTCGTCTTAAGCGATTCTGTGTTAAACGATTTGTTCTTAACCTATTTCTCGTTTAGCGATATCGTGTTAAACAATTTCTTGTTAAGCGATTTTGTCTTAATCCTCTCGCTGCATAGTGCTACGTGTACTTGGACAGTGGAAATCGCAGGATGCGCAGCGGAGAGTTCAACATATTTCCCTGTTCTAAAACTCAAAAACATGTTTAATTAAAAAGCAAAATTTTGTAAAAGATGCCTCATTTAGATTTATTTCATTATACTATTTCATTCAAAATACTTTATTATTCGTTACAATATAAATACAATACATGTAGATTTAGTTAAAGTTTACCCTTAACCAGTGGTACTAAACGGCGAGATTTCGCTCCCCCGTGGGTGCTGGAATTATGTTGAAAGGCTGTGAATTTATTTTAAATAGTGTGTGTGTGTGGGGGGTCATTAAGCATATTCACATTAAAACTTAACTTTATGACTCCTCAAAAAAAAAAATTTACTCTATCCGTTTCATACTATTAGTAACAACAATAAAAGGAACTTCCGCGATGGCTCCCCTTACGCAGTTCTAGTTTTGAGATGAATTTGTATTCCAAGTTAGATGATTTGACGGAATACAATACGATTTTTCTGATCCCAACCAGCACAGTCGCCTGGTCACAAATTTGGTAAAAATCTAAAGGGAAAAATTTTTTTGTCTTCTGTTATTTAGTAATCCCCACCTTCCCCATACCCCAATTTACAAATTTCTTCGAAGGTGAAGAAGAATTAATAATTTTTCTTCTCCTCAGAGGGAAGCAGTAACATTAAAAAGCCTGAGTATCATTGCTTCAAGCAGAGTATCAAGCAGTGCTTCTCAATATTTCAATGTTTGTAACCCTTTTTTCAATCTTTTTTCGTGGCAGCCTGCTCCCCCTCCCCCATATAATAATGAATGCACTAATAATTTACTTCGACGCTAAAGACCACTTAAATTATAAACCGTCCGTCTTAAATTATAAACCATAAAATGTATTTAAATAAGTAAATGTTGTACATAAATTATGCATATGACAAGCCCATGGGAGTCACTAGTAACTATTCAACTTGTTTTTAATTTAGGATTGATCAATTTATTATCAAATATATTGTGCACTAGTCATACATTTATTAGCAACATTGTCAAAGCATGTTTAATTTTTTTTTGTGTCAGAATGTATTTTGTTTTGCTTTCTTTCAATAAATATTTTCAATATTTTATTTGACTTTTCGATACACTCGCGCCTTCCTCAGTAGGGTCATCACGCTCCCCCAAGGGGAGCGCCCCACAGTTTGAGAAAGGCTGCATTAAAGAATACATATAACAGATTTTTTTGAGAAAAACCATGATCCCTTATTAGATAATTTGTTTTGTTTTGATTTACGATGCACTCTGAAATAACTCAATGACTATCGGCCTCGTCTGAAGCGATTTTTTCGTAACCGATTTCGTCTTAAGCGATTACTTGTAAAGCGATTTCTTTTTAACTGATTTCACGTTAAGCGATATCATGTTAAGCAATTTCTTGTTAAGCGATTTCGTTCAAATCCTCTCGCTGCATAGTGTTACGGGTACTTCGACAGTGGAAATCACAGGATGCTCAGCGAGAGGGTTAAACGTATTTCCCTGTTCTAAAACTCAAACATATGTTGATTTAAAAAGCAAAATATTGTAAGTTGTCTCATTTAGGTTTCTTTCGTTATGTCATCAATACCTGCCTGAAGACCAAAATACTTTATTATTCGTTACAATATAAATACAATATATGTAGATTTAGTTAATGGCGCCAATCAGGTTTTGGGCCCCCTCCGCAGTGCGGGGATTCGGGGTGTATCTCGTAAGCGGGCAGATATATATAAATCAGGATTAGCTTTTAACATATGTTTTATTTTATTTCTGTTTTTTAGAGTGCTATGTTGTGAACGCTTGATTCGCCTGTTTGATTATATGGCATCTGGTTGCATATAGGACTTAAAAACGGATATATAAGTAGCATTTTTTTAACATAATATTAAAGTACCATAAAGTTCCTACAAAACATAAAATTAAATTTAGAACTTCGCTAACATTAGTAATACTGTGCGAATATTGAAGTGTTTTTAAACAGGCTTTGTAATGAAAATCATTTACTCAAAAGTCAAAAGAAGTTGCAAGATTTTTTCTCGTTTTTAAACTTAATACCAAATAAAACTACAAGAAACTACCTTTTGATAGAGGTATAACTCACTAAAAAGGAAAACGAGCATTGTTTATAAGCGTTGTAAGACCATTGACAAAAATCACTTCTTTTCCCTATTTTGTCTTTTTTAAAATATAATGTTGTATATACTATTAAATTAAAAACTTTTAATTTCCCCAAATTCATATTGAATTTAAACATTATTAAGTAAACCGTATTAGACATTATCATAAAGCAACTTACGCAAAAATTCTTTTTGAGACACCTATTTTAAGCATCGATCCTCAGTGTGCTGCCAGTGCCGCTATTAAACCAAAAAAAATAAATAAATAAATAAAAAATAAATAAATAATAATAATGCGGTATTGTCGGCTTCACCACGAAATTTGCTATCAGATGAAGGATGTTTGTGAAGAGTGGACATTTATGGACAATCGGCCAACTCACTGTGCACTAACATTCAAATTTCTTAAACTATGCTGTGTTATCGGAAAATTGGGACTTGATTTTCAATAACTATTCAAAATTCAGCATATTTTTTTGATTTATAAAAAGTTTTATTTTGAGATATTCGTAAGAAATTTTGTTTGATTGATACAATCACATACACACCTGCAGCCGCCCTTTACTTTGGCTACCCGCGTGTGGTGCATACGCTGCACACCTGCTAGGATCGGCCCTGGCTATTGCCGATGGACATCGTAATTTTAAACCTCGGTCAAGTGGCGAGGGTGACACCTGATCTGGCTCTCTCTCTTCAAACTATCACACTAACAGGAGTAACGGTTATTAGTTCCTCTCAGTGGCGCACACAAGGGGGTGTCTTAAAGGTCCGGACAACCCCCATAGCCCTTGATTTTTTTTCGATTGGTTATAATCCTATGTATATATTACGTAAATTTTAATTATATATTTGTTATTAATAATTAATTTAATCAATTAATGCTAATTATTTATTCAATAATTAATTTTGTGTTGTTTTTGTTCCCGAAAATCGACAAAATCAAAAAAATATGTTGGGCGACGTATTTGAGCGTTATACCAAAATGGTAGAGTTCGACCCTGGACCCCTCCCTTGAAAAATTTTTGTGTGTGCTACTGGTTCCTCTACATGGGTATTCAAGGTCAGGGTCAGGGACGTCTTAAGACTTCTTGAGGCCCTGGGTCCCTATGCAAAAGTAAACTGTGGGCCACTACACAGATGTAGGCTCCAAATATGACCCCTAAAAGTAAGTATATAGCATACGCGTTATCAAATACTCGTACAAAAAATAACTTGAAGCAAATAAAGGTATATGACTTACAATCGTACAGACCGGCTCGACTGACTTCCGCCTTTTGACTGAATGAGTAATGCTGGTGTATCGTGGTAAGCCTAGGCCTATACAAAGACCACGGTCATTACACGTAGCCAGTTGATATATTGTCCAAAATTCCCAGTTTTTCGGATAATAGAACCGAAAATAACATTTGACCGATGAAATTATTCAAATCATGATCTTATTAAGGCTGAGTCGAGAATGAGACGAGGACCTGGCCTCCGGCCCAGTTGGCCTATGTCTTAAAACGTCCCTGGGCAGGATATTCAAGGATAACAGGATATTCAATGGCACTAGAACTCGCACTCAGGGCACGCCGGCCACGAGCTCGTGACCATATCTCTAGGCTACCGTGGTCCCCAAGTTAGGTGAAATGATCCTTTTACTTGTTAAAAAAGTCTAAATAGAAACATTTTAGAGGTTTAATAACTGATTCATGATTTATAATAATGCTTAAAATAATTCATCAGTATTAATGGATTTCCAATACTGATTTTGCACGTTTTGACGGCCCATGATTTCTTGTTTAGAATAATTTTTCTTTTGGTGGTAAAACATTGCTTTGTTATAACTTAATAGTAGATCCGATTTTCTTTTTAATTTTTTTGAAAATCCTACAAATATTTATGGTATCTTAGTTGATTTACAGAATCAAGATAATTGTAAATCATATTGTTTTCTGCCAGTGTAGCTCAGTGATCCTGAATTTAGAGTCAATGTAAATCGCATGCATGTAAATCCCGAAGAGATCAATAATCAAAATCAAAATTTATCCTTTCGATCGATTATACATCTAATAATAGAACGATAAAATGGAACTAACGAATCAGGTATTGTAATTTGTAAGCAATTTTTCGGCATATTCGGAAATTATTTAAAACTGTGCATGACTTAAAGTTTCGTTAGGTTAAGCCAATTTTTTTCTTTAAAAAATAATCGGTGTTTCTCCGGGGATAAAAGGCAAGAATTTCTATTTCGAGCTGCCTTTCCTGAGGGAAATCTCACAATAATTAATGAATAATCCGGTCACAATTGATGCTCCAAAACCACACCCAAAGCATTTGGAGTATCTCCAAGTGACTTTCATGAAATAAAAAAGACGAAATAATGCGTTTGAAAAATAAATGTGGGCAGGTGGATTTAAATTAATGCCCACCTGGAAGGGAAAAATGTGTGCATTCTTTAGAGTTGTAGCATGAAAATCGAAAAATGTACACACAAAAGTTATTAATTGTTGTTTGTTATTTTCAGGTGCTGCTTAGAAAAATCCTGACCATAATATAAGCAAAAAAGGAAATTTTAATGAAGATGAAAAATAACGTCTCTTAAAAAGGTAAAAAGAAATTTGTTTTTGAAAATATAGATCAAGTATAACTTTAATCAGATGCTAAACTATGCATATAAATTTTTATTTTAATAATTAATTTGAATTTTTAAAATTTTTAAAAAAATTGAAATAAGATCTATGAATGACTTATTCTTAAATTTTTAATTCATTTAATATTTTTATACGAAATATAGTTTATAATCATTGCACATTCAATCGGGGTTTGTTTCGTGATTTTGAAAATTTTTGTCGATGGATAATGATATAAAAAAGCATATGTGTGTTTAAAGACATATTTATTGAAAAATATCCATAAATAAAGGTATATGAAGATTTTTTTTTGGAATAATAAATAAGCAATTATTTAATAAATGTTAAGTCGATTTTTAAAAAAGTGAGAAAAGTAATATTTATGTTATTATCATTCTTCTTTTTTTTTTTACCTTCTAAGGTCAAAACCATAGTAGCATTTGTGATATTTGCATATATATATATATTAGTTTTTTAATCTTGAAAGAAAGTCCGTTATATCGTCACATACATATACACAATTTATATAACATTCCTAATTTAATCTGTATAACATTTATATACCAATCATACTAAAACAGGAAAATTAAAATTTAATTAGCTAATAATTTTTCAAGTATTCATTTTGATTTCATAGCATAATTTGATGAATTTGCTTAATATTTACCCCTTTATATCCTCTTATTCATTTTTAAAGGAAATCAGAATATTTTTGAAAAAATCGATTACATACCGAAAAAAAATGCTTTGATGAAAGGTATTAGTATTAATAATAAAATATATAAATTACTGCTATTCATTTATTATTATAATAATTTGCATTATAAATTTCAGTTAATATTTTATTGTATTCTTTTCTACTGATCAAAAGAGAATATTTAAGGTTGATAAAGGAAATAATTTTTCACGAAAGGAAATAACAAGTAATTTACTTCAAAAAAGTATTGTGAGTAGTTTTTTAATACCTATAATTTGCATGTACTTTATGCTTTGAATTTAATCTCTTTTAATTTTTTCGTTATTTATAAAAAAGACTATTCTAGCTTTTTTCAAATTCAAACAACATTAAAAAAATTTATGTGCATAATTATAAGAGATTTTTATTTTCGTATGAAATGCTCTAATTTTTGCTCTAATAATCAATACCAGTAATACATGAGTTTTGTCTTCTTTCTTATTCCTATTTTTTATTTTTGTTGAACAGAGCACTTTTAATGATCTTATTTTCTATCCCTCAAAAATCATTATACTATATTTAATAAATGTTCTTTTGATAAAAGCATTTGCATTTCCACTGTCGAAATCAATTGATTCTTGTACGTCACTTTTTTCAAATGATAAGTACATATGCACACACTCAAACTCTCACACAGACACTCGTAGTTTTAGACACCCATAAATAGACTCATACACTCAGTGGCGCACACAAAGGGGGTCCTGGGGTCCGGATCCCCCCAAGCCCTTGATTTTTTTTCCGATTGATTACAATTCTAAGTATATAGTACGTAAAATTTAATTAAGTATTTGTTATTAATGATTAATTTTTTAACTAATGCTAATTATTTATTCAATGGTAGTTTTTATATGTTTGTTCCCGAAAATCGACAAAATCCAAGGAGCCTGATACAAGATTGGCGACTTTCGACGGACCCCTTGAAAAATTCTTGTGTGCGCTACTGCATACACTCACACTGTCACATACAATCAGTGGCGCACAGAAGGGGGTCCCAAGTCCGCCCCCCATTGCCCTTGATTTCTTTTTCGATTGATTATAATCCTGTATATATAGAGAGAGAAAGTAAAATTTAATTAAGTATTTGTTATTAATAATTTATTTTTTTAATTAATGTTAATTGTTTATTTAATCATTTATTTTTTACTGTTTTTTTGTTCCCGACAATCAACAACATCAAAAGAATATGTTAGGCGACGTATTGGGATATGATACGAGAATGGTGGTCTTTCGACCCTCGACCCCCTCCCCCTCCTCCTTGAAAATTTCCTGTGCGCCACTGCACACACTCATATTTTCTCTCACAAACATTCACTCACACACACTTAAATAAAAAATTACTGCTATTATTTTAACATTACGCGGTATTTTCTAATAAACTTAGTAAATCCATTCACATTTTATTATTACATGCATGAAAAGAAATTTTGAATACGAAACTGATAATTTGAAGTATAAAAAGGTGTGTTTGATTAAGAGATCAATAAAACATACACACATATAAATTATCGTGCTTGATTTCATTATTTGTATGCACACACATGAAGATTATTATAGCACAATGTTATTCCTACATTCACTTTTGACCTTTGCCCTGGCAGCTGTGGTTACATTACCCATTTCGTGCTATATAATGTAAAAATTTTAGATATTTTTCTCACGAAAATGTCATTTTCCACTTCTATACAAGCTTTTTATGTATTAAAAATGCTTTATTTGAAACAGTGGTTTTGAATTTACATTTACTACCTCTGCATGACAAATGCCTATAAAAAATAACTATTATCGATTTAAATGTTTTAGATAATTTCATCAACAGTGTTTTTATAATATGGTGTTATTTTTGTTGGTTGTAAATATTGAGATACACTGTTCTTAATTCCAAAGGGACAATATTTTTCGTTAAATGTAAAGAACTCACTCCTATCTCAAACATCCAATAAGAAAGCTTTCTTTCTGACTGTCGAATTTATCGATCACGTGACTTTGGCAACCAACCACACTTGACTCTGATTGATGGTTTGTTTGACTGCTCTTTACGCCCCGCCTCTTCTTTCAGTTTCAATGGTCTTTCAAATAGCCTTTCAAATACTTTTTCGATAAATTTTATCGTATGTGCCGATCGAAACGAGCCCAATGCTTTTCTCAATACATATAAATAACATAGTTAAGGGAATGCGTTTTCCTAAATTTAAAATAGTAAAAATATGGCGGGAAACGAAACATAATTATATGCAGTTATATTTTTGGATTATTAATAAAATACGATTAAAGTTAAATGTTTGTTCAAAAATAGAAGTTGAGTCGCAAAATTTATATTCTTGGGGATCATGCTTTCTTTTTTGATGTAATGTTTTAATTATTGCAGTTATGGATTCAGATATGTGTTGAACCGCTGTATTAATAAGTAGTTATGAAAAACATTAATTTATCGATTAATTTTTTATCTGTATTATTAGAGATATTTAGATCGTAATTTAGCTAATAACACACGTGTTTTTCTTTATGTATATGTATATTATATGGACTGCATTTTTTAAGGATGTGGAAAAGCAAAACATAATTTGATCCAATGATTTTTAGATAATTGGTATTCTGATTAAAAATAATTTTTTTTGGCTAGGAAACAAGTTTTGTATATTAATATATATGTTAAAATATTTCCTTATATTAAATTATGAATATAATGCTAAATCTACGATAAGATTTTTTTTGTTAAATGTTTTTTTTTTCAGTGTTCAAATGCCAATTTTAAAAAATCTGATACGGATTTAACGAACAAAACATGATTAAATGAAGATTGAATGAATTACACAGATATGTACATTTCTCTGCATAAATATAATCTTAAAACAAAGCCTAACTTTGCAAGTCGATGAATTTTAAAAATTAAAGGAAAAAAGCAAATCATTAGAAAAAACAAAACATTTAAAATTAGTTTTAATATCTCCTTATTGAAACATATTCAAGAAATTACCTTAAAATGAATAGCTTTTAAAAATTAACATGAACATTTTATGCGTTTATGAATGAGAAAAGTAGAAGGAAAAAGATCATTAAAACAGAAAGGTATTTGAAATCTACTTTAAGATATTTTTTAAAAAATCTATTTAAGGAATCCCTTTAAGGATTTCTAGAAAGTCTACTTCAGAAATCGTCTTCATGATTCTTCAGCAAGCTTCTTTAAGCGAGTCTGTGAGTTAAAAATTTGTGCTACAAAATGATTCAAATATTGATTTAGAAGCACAACTCTACCATGAGTAATTCATAAATATTTCCCACACATTTTCATTTTCCGATTCTGCTACAGATGATATGAGATTTTCTGTTTTTTAAATTGCTCTGGACCTCAAAAGTTTTACTCAAAACAGTGTGAAAGTTGGAATTTATAATCTTTTAAATGTGCAGAAACCAAATCAATTTTTATTCTTTATATTTACGGAGTTTTAACACAAATTCTCTGTGTTTTTTGTTTGTTTGTTTGTTTTTCATGCAGAAAGATATTTAAAAGAAAACTGCAGAAATTCTTCAAGGCCAAAAGGAGGGAGAGGGTTATTAGTACAAAAATATTTGTTGATAGAAGGAATTTCGATGAAAACGATTAGATATTCGCGTTTTAAAACCATATCCACTGATACTTTTATTTCGACTATGTAACACCAACAGCAATTTTTAAAGTCATTTTTAACACGTTAAAACGTGTATTATCTGTTTAAAAATGCAAGAAGTACTAGTGCTTATTAAATAAAATATTCATGTCTGATACATGGTGGAAATTGAGCTGAAAATATTTATTCCTTCAAGTAAGCCCATTCATGAATAAGCATGAATGTAAGCCATAAACGCTACACTCCATCATAATTCCTTTTCAAAAGGGTTGTCTGAATATTTTGACATTTCGCGATGAATATGGGATGGAGAAACAATGCCTGTGTTGAAAAGGAACAGTCATGCATTATTAATTATACTTCCGACTACATTATGAAAATTAATATAATTAAATTATCCCATTTCCGCTCTGGAAAGAAAAATGTCTAAATCCAAGTTATTAATTTGTCACTTGCAAGTATACCAAACATACTTCAGATTTTTTTTTTAATAAACAGAGTCGGCTTACCAAACCAATTTCTCATTGCTTTCCAAATGAAATTTTTTTCGGCTGTAATGAAATATATAGACTTTTTTAACCGGGACTGGTCTGTGGATCAAATGATACCGGACCACCCAAGAAACGTTAAATTATTTGCATTTTATTTACCATGGTGTATTGTGTAGTATTCTAGTGAGTTGAACTTTTAATCACTTTATATTGATTTAAAAATATTAAAATAAAAAATGAAAACAATAAAATATAAATTATAAACAATTAAAAAACCCCCAGTGAGATGTTGTAAAATTATCATTCGTTGGCTGGTCTGCGATGATTAAAAAGTTGGGGATCACTGTTAATGTAGAGAATAGTAATAACTTAATTTAAAAAAAATTGGTTGAATGTATTTGATGTACTTCAAATTGTAGTTTCGAAATTTTTAATGGTTGAAAATTGTGTTTAGTTATGAAATTGGGACAATTAACCTTGATATTAACAGTTAATCTTTTAAATATGTCATATATATCTCTGTTTATAGTACAGAGATAATCCGGAATTAAATATGTATGTGTGTGTACTAAGATATATATAACGAGGGGCGTCGCTACCACCGTATCAACCGTATCAATGATACGGAGCTCCCTAGCAACTGAAGGCCCCAACACATGTAAGAAAAACAATCGTTAACTCTTAAGAGGCCCTAAAGAGGGTCCCCAAGGAATCTTCGATATAGGGCCCACTTAGGACTAGCTACGCCAGTGATTAGATAATCTTTTGAGGACTAAAACATTTTACTATTTTTGGAATAAATAATACTAAAATTTTTAAAAAATTATTCGTATTTATTGCATGTATAATACCAAATATATAAGTAACACATATTGTCCCAGTTAAAATTAATCGCAGAATCAAATGATTATCTTCATACAATTTTAAACTGAATTCATTTCTCAAAAGGAATCTCGAATATTTTAATATTTTCTCTTTGTGGGCAACTTCAAATTCATAAATAACTTTAAAAAGAAAAGATAATGCTTTTAATTTTATAAATTCCCGGTGTAAAAGTTGTTTTTATCATTAAAAGGTCGGTTATCGTAAGCGCCTCCTATTCGAAGATGTAGGACCTCCCCCAAAAATCAGATGCACGTAAATGCGCATACGGTCAGTCAATACTACAATCTCGTTAGATTCAAGGAACTTTACCTTTTAAAAAGTACTTTAAAAAGCACATTGTATTCACAGTAGTAACTGAAACTATTGAAACGTAATGGAATCTTTCTGCTATTTGTTTTACAGGCATTTTAAAAATCTATGGTTATTATAATACCCATCAGTTCTGAAAACGAACACCAGGCGGCGATAGCTGTCCCTCTCCATCATCCGTTGAAAAATTAGTTGTAAAAGTTTATTTATGAGTATTTTATCTAATTTAAAAATCACGATTCCTTTATATTTTTTGTTAGTTAGCTTTATTCAAAAATTAGACTTTTCACACAAGCAGCGGAAACTACAATAGTCAAAAACTTGTCATTTTTATATTTTATATTTAAATAAATGACACTGAAAATAAAATTTACATTTTTTATCATTTTATCAGAGTGTGTTTCCTTAGTAGATCATTGAGTGTATTCCATAATTGAAAGAAAACAAAACCTGTGAAATCATTTAGGATTTAAAAAGAAATGTAGTTGTAGTAAAATTTAGGAACCTGAAAGGTCAAATTCGAACTGACCAGAATGATTTGTATGGTTTAATAGGATTTTCTCAATGTTTCAAGTCCATTTCATAAGAATTTTACACAAACTCCCAAAAATTGACACTTTCTTTTAGCATAATTATCATTCTACCTGGCTATTTCTGAACTCTTGAAATTATATATTTATTAAAGAAGAGTTGGGATTGTGTGTTTCTTATTACTCTAAATGGAAATCATTGGTAAAAAATAAAAAAAAGTCCCCTTTTTAAATAAATTTATACAGAATCCTTTTACTTAACTGCATTTTTAACAATATATGTAATACATTTTATAACAATGAACGAACAATTAATATACTTTGTGTGATTTTCAAAATATACTCTCGCAAATTAATTTCCTTCATAGAGGTGCTTATGAATGAATGCGTTTATAATTTATAAGTCAAAATATAAAAAATGACCCAGAAATAGTTGGAGTTGATTAAAATAATCCGTATTCATAATACTGTATTCCAAGAATTTCCTTCAATTTTTCGGAATGGGATACTGCATTCTGTCTTAATCATATTAAAAGAAAGTGGCGTAACGTACACCCCGTAACCCCTACATTGTGGGGAGGCCCAAAGCTTGACTGACACTAAGTTCGTATTTGGGCTTGGGGTCCAAAACCTGAGTTTGCAGAGGGGCCCTAATATTCTCCATTACGCCACTGCTAAAAGAAACATGCTTATACCAGATGAGATGCTTCCATTCTGATTTTAAAAAAAATATACGTATATGAGGGACATCAGGGCAAGTTGACAAGCGGGAAAAAGGGAAGAAAGATTTATTTGTAGTTCATATTACTAAGCATATCCTATGTCCAAGTCCATGCTACTAACATTTTAAGAATACTGTTAAAAGTCCGCATTGTTAGACACTAAAAAAATCGCACCCCATTATGTTATTACTTAGATGTTTGTATGTATTATGTTAAAAATTTCAAGACTTTAAGTGTAAGATTTTGTGGACTAACAGGTAGAAAAAGCTGGCCATTCTTTGTTACACACGATTATTTTACAGCACTATTTATTTTAATTTTCTTGTTTATCCAACCTCAAAAATTAGACTTTTTACGTTGCCAATCGGGTCAAGTTGATCGGGGTAAGATGGTCTTGGCTTAACGGGAGCAACATTTCCTGGTTCCTGATTCTGGTACTTCATTTTGCTCTATTTGATGTTTTTTTTATCAGGTGATTCAATGGAATTTTCTGTGGATTGGTCTTAAAATGCTATAGCCTGAACCATAGCTAGGATAATTTCAGTTTGGTCCCAAGCTTGGGATAATTCCAGTCTGTCTCTCATCTAGGATAAACCCTTACTGTGTGTGACAGAAAGATTGTTGAGTTGTTGATACTGTTTATTCCAAAGCACAACTGCGGTTAACAATGCAATTAACGCGTTCAGTTAAGCCTCATAATTCCATTGTGTTTGACGAACATGATTTAGATGCAGCGAAAGATTAAAAAAAAAATCATGTTCTTATTACAGCCAATATCGGCAATAAAAAAGCGACTGTTCAGGCTATAGCATTTGAAGACCAACCCATAGAAACAGTGGCGTAATAGAGAATAATAGCCCCCTGCAAAGTCAGGTTTTGAGCCCCAAGCCGGATCTTACGTACTGAGCGTCAGTCAAGCTTTGGGCCCCCTAGAATCCTGCCTCCCACGTTGCGGGGGTGTACGTTACGCCACTGCATAGAAACTTCCATTGAATCTCCTAATGAACATCGAATAGAACAAAATGAAGGATTACACAGGAACCAGGAAATGTTACTCCCATTAAGCAAAGACCGTTCAGAAGCAGTTTTAATTTTAAAACCATTGCCTAAAAACATGTAAGGGGAGAAAAAAGGAAAAGAAAAATTAACGGAATGTGCAAATGTCTTAACAAACTCACCTATAAAAGAGATGTTGGATCTCACACACAAAAAGAACAATAGGTAGAACAAATATGTTTAAAACAACAAATTAAAAAGCTTGATATACAAAAAAGAGCTGTTACGAAAAATCGAAAGTTAGACCGTTCGACACCCATGACGTCAGTACAAATTTTCAAAGAAAGTAAAGTTTAGTCTATTGCGTATGATGAGATGTATGCTGAGAGACCCTCCAGCAAAAGACTGGATAGAGTGCTGCGAATGCCATACACTGTGGCATGAAGACTAATCAGACTTTGAAAATTTTACTATTTTTGAGTTGCATAATTCTTTTACTATGAATTAAATTTTTCAACACACAATACTTTCTGAGAATAAAAACGCATAAAATTTTTTATCAGAATTGTCATCCTGCCCCACTACAGATCAACATAAATGTTTTGCATTACTTTTTAAAAGTAACAAAATAATTTTGAAAATATTGAAATAAAAATTTAACTAACTAGGTACAAGACAGTTAAAAGTCATTTTGATAATACATTCAAAGAAAAGTAATTTAACTTATGAATAAATTATTAAAAATTGTCTGTTAACAACGCGCGCGCCTCAACTTGACCCCTGATCTTTTCTATGAGCTTTTTTGTGAACTCTTTTAGTTTACTTTTTTACAAAGTTCTGTTTATAAAAGGTTAAATTTTATTTGTTTATTTTGCTTCTGTTGTAATTCGGATTTCAGTATTTCTTAAAGAGAAATATGAGATGGATTACTTTAAAAAATTGCTGAATATAGCAGAACAAAATCAAAATAATACAATTTTCTCATATTTTATATAGTATGAAATGATAGTAATTATTTTTACCTTTCAATGGGATTTTTGTCGATTTAATAGCTTTTTATATTGAAAAAAAAAGAACTTTGCTTGCGTTCTTTAGCAATGAATATATTCGTTTGTATGCAAAACAATACAAAAACTTCAATATGATTATTATTTTTAATGTATCCAATCGACTAAAAATTTTGATGCTTTCGCGAATAACAATCATATATATATATCCCTCCACACACATACAAACACGCAAAAAATGGTACAGAGTCTGTGGTGCACACAGGAATTTAAAAAAGGGTGGGTATAGGGTCAAAAGTCTTCCATTCTCATATCACACCCCAATATGCCCCCAAACATATTCTTTCGATTTTGTGGAACAAAAAACAGTAAAAATAAATTATTAAATACATAATTAGCATTAATTAATAAAATAAATTATTAATAGCAAATACTTAATTAAATTTTACATACTATGTACATAGGATTATAATCAATCGGAAAAAAAGTCAAAAGCGATGGGGGAGGGTCCAGACCCTTCCCCCCATTGTGTATGCCACTGTACAGAATAAAGTATTTAAGTCCAAATACAATTACCTTACTTATTTAACTTGTTTTAATCCTTTGTTTATCTTCCCGTCTTAAGAGCAATTTTATTTCAATAACACATTAAAAAAATTAAGCATGTCGTTAATGAAAGATCCATCTACATGAGTAATATCAATACACTAATGATTAGTTTTTCATGCCTCATGTTTCAACAGTAAATTTATTAGGACTGTAAGTGGAAAAAGAAATCGCATCTGATGTGTATTTTGGTTTCAAAGAATCTAACACGGACGAAATGCGATTTATACAGTTGTTAGAAAAATGTCGCAGATGATATTGGTGGTTTTATCTTTAATGGAACCTTTTGATACTCTCCCCTAAACCAACACTCATTTTGAAAGTATTCACGTTACATACATGATGACTATGAGACTTATTTGGATATATGTCACCTCCCACCTATTATTCCAAATGATGGTTCTGGCTAAAATCTAAACATAACACCCACAAATCATCAGACCTCTCTTGCACCGATCAAGCTACTGTAGTCCCACACCAGTTGAGGGATATAAAAGGATGGTAATTTTAGAAGTTTTAATTAACTTCGTAATAGAATTACGTAACAAGATATTGCCAATGGACCTAATAATTTTGGATCACGATAATTTGGATCATGGGTCCAAATTATCACTTGTCTCCCTTAGAGGAATTAGAAACCCTACTTGAATTAATTGGCGTCAATCCCCGTTATTCTATTTCGTGGAATTTAATCTCTTAAGTTCGATAAAGCGACTTGAAAATCAATGAAATACCCAAGGGTGAGGTTTGGGGGTTCCACTCTTCCTCCCATAGATCAACAAATTTTTAATTTTTACAGTAAACCCCTTTGGTATAGTAGAAATAACCCCGCGTCTACGTGTTTTTAGAATGTAATCCCGTGTTTTTTAATCTAATAAGATTGATTGATTGAATTTTAACGTCGCACTGTTCAGCTACACGAGGGCTTTTGGTGACGGACCACGTAATTTTGATCAATGGTCAAGTGACGTGGACGACACATGAGCTGGCACCTCCCTCTCCTAACTACCACACCACACCAAAGGGAGCACGTTTCAGCTCTCGACAGATTTAAAGTGCATCGCTGCCCTACACGGCGGGTCTTTAGTGGTACTGGGCTCAAACTCGTGACAAGGCAAGCCACGATCCGATACCTATACCACTCGGCTACCGCGGCCATCCCCATACAAAGCTCTATGTGCACTAGTGTTGAAATCATTGCTTTGTATAAATCGAATCATACAATTTTAGAGACTACTAGAAATAATGAGCAAATAAATGCTTTGCGTTTAATATGTAATATGAACATAATGCAAAAATCATTATCTTAAAATTAATTAAACTTAACATGTCAACAAGTGCTTCTAATTGCATTAATATGTTCTTTTGTAGAAAGCCGCGTCATTTATATTCTTCTGGAAGAAGATAAAATAATATAATTTTCTGGTGATTTCATAGATTTTTTTAGCATCAAGACCACATACATACTTGAACGATGACCGCTATTCAGTGGCGCACACAAGGGGAGGGTCCTGGGGTCCGGACCCCCAAAGCCTTTGATTTTTTTCCGATTGATTATAATTCTAAGTATATAATACGAAAAATTTAATTAAGTATTTGTTATTAATGATTAATTTTATTAACTAATGCTAATTATTTATTCAGTAATTAGTTTTTTACTGTGTTTTGTTCCCGAAAATCGACAAAATCAAAAGGAGCCTGATACAAGATTGGTGAACTTTTCGACCCGGACCCCCTTGAAAAATTCCTGTGTGCGCTACTGCCGCTATATATAGGTCGCGGCAGCGAGTGGTACTAGGTATCGGATCGTGGCTTGCCTTGTCACGAGTTCGAGCCCAGTACCACTAAAGATCCGCCGTGAGGGCAGCGATGCACGTTAAATCTGTCGAGAGCTGAAACGTCCTCCCGTTGGTGTGGTGGTGGTAGTTAGGAGAGGGGGGTGCCAGCTCAGGTGTCATCCACGTCACTTGACCATGGTTCAAAATACGTGGACCGTCGCCAAAATCCCTCGTGTAGCTGAACAGTGCGACGTAAATATTCAATCAATCAATCAATCAGTCGCTATATATATATATAGATATAAACTCTTATTTACATTATTTTTTATATATCAGTTTTAAAAGTTTGTGTTTTAAAAAATAAATCGTTAGGTAATGAATTGGAATCTTATGTTTCTATCCTCTTGTGGCTAAATTTATATCGTAATATTTGTCTAGTTGCTTAAGAAATTTACTACAGAGGGTTCAAGTTTATAACGACTACGGGGGGCTTAGACTTTTATAGCGATGATGATTATAGTTTAAAAGGCATTCCGAATGTTTTTAAGGGAAAAGCTGTTTTTTTGTGTGTGAATAAAAATCGATCTCTGATAAGAATCTGCTAAAAATCAGTAATTTTTATCAGATTAATAAACTATTGTTAATAGTTAAAAAACATTTATGAAAAAGATTTTATATCTCAACTTATGAGTTAGAAAAATTTAAATTATATATATAAAAATGAATTTAATATTTTAATTAGACGTTTAGAATCAACCTCTGGATTTGAATGTACTATTTTTACGGAAATCTTGTGCTCTTTAAAAATTCTTAATTTATTAATTTTTTTAACTTTTAGGAAGAAAAGGTTACCTATAAATTATTTTAAAAAAAATGAATGGTTAAATACTGTTGAGTTTTTTTTTCAATCCATTATATAAATAGCTAATACTATATATCAGAGATACATATAACTAACTGAATAGGACTACTAGGAGTTCGATAATTTCGTTGAAATTGTGTGAAAGTATACAATAATATTTAGAAAAACAAACTCGAAAAATATGTGAATAAATCTTTAAACTATTTCTCTCTCTCGTATGATCAAACTTTAACTATAATTTTTCAATGATAAAACGAATGAATATATATATTCATTTCAACTTCTTGATTTTGTTGTATTTTAACACAATGATAATATATTAATGTTTATATATAATGAGTAAAATCTACCGGTTAAAAAATCTTTGCTATATGCTACTTACCTATGAAACTCTTTTAGTACTTCTCAAAGCTTCGAAAATAAGGCAGATACTTATACAGTTTTATTCAGCAATATACAGTATACAGTTTATATCATCAATAAGAGTTCTTCACAATTTGCCATTTTATTAGATGGTTTTAAATTAATTATTTTTCACACAATGCAACAATTTTTTTTTACTTTCTTTTTAATATTTGTAACTTACAGTAAAGTGTATTATTATCGTGTATTAGTTTCTGAAAGAATAAGAACAAATTTAGTTGTATCAATAATTTATTTGAACTGCTGATTCTGTTTGATAAATGAAATATCATTTACTTAATTTATTTCAATAACTAAGCGTTTATTAAATTTTAATAACTAGTTTCGGTTTTGGTTCAGTGAGTATTGCATATTGTTGTTCAATATTAAATTTACAAATTTTAACTTTCCAATTATATTTCAGCAATGAGTGGTAAGGATTTTGAACCTGTATTCATACTTGTCTGATATAAATATGTTACTTGCATTGGTATAGGCAATCTGTGTGTGAAAGAAAACAGGATTGCTTTGCAAAATTATTTAATTACTTGAAGCTTCTAACTGGCACCAAGAATTTCACGATATTTTTATTCATGTAAGAATTTTTGTTGCATATGTAATCGATATTAAAAAATGAAAAACAATTAATGGTGCTTCAGCAATAATGAAAGTGTCTAAGCAAAAACGAAATTAATTAGTTTTTAGATAAGTGAGTGAGTGAGAGAGTTTGGAGTTTTATGGCGCAAGAGCCAGTTTTGGCTATACTGCGCCAAACATTCATAGGTTTGTGGTCTGGACGAGAAAAGTAGAAAAGGAGAAATTGGATGACAAGATGGAGGGTCGAAAATAGAGAAGGATCACTGGGGTACCCCGGGGGAGTTTTTAGATAAGAATCTTTAAGTTATCCGACTATATATATATATATATATGTACGTTCGGAACCGTGATTTTGAAAAAGCGCATAAATGGATAATATTCATGATATTTAGTGTCACTCAGATTAGAATACATGTATAAAATTGTTTTAAGGACACATTATGACAAAAAAAAAATTATTTGAATACAATATTTTGGCAAAAAATTAACTTAGAATAACCTTTTTCAAAATGTTCTCCTTTTATAAAAAATGCTTCTATAATAATAATATTTTGCTTATTAAAAGTCAAGTCTTCTCCAGAAAGTCTGGACTAGGATTTTTGAAAAAAAAAATCACTTTATTTTTACAGTTACCACCAATTAAAATAATTATCGGCGTTTTTTTCCTTAAAATTTCTCCCCTCTGTTGCCGTAAAACATGGATAAATCCTCTTCTAAGTTATATATTTCAAAAATTCTATTTCAGCCTCTGTATAGAGGTCTGAGCTATATATAGGCAAAATATTATTATAATAGAAGCATTTTTCATAAAAGGAGAATGTTTTGAAAATGGGTCATTCTATGTTCATTTTTTGTCAAAATATTGCATTTAAATAATTTTTTATTGTAATAATATTCTTAAAACAATTTTGTATACGTTTTCTAATCTAAGTGACACTAAATATCATAAATGTTATCCATTTATACGCTTCTGCAAAATCACGGTTCCGAACGTAGTCGGATAACTTAAGAATCTGAAAGCATAATACAAACATCTACTGAACTTGAATAGCTGTTTCAGATATGATGAACCATGATGTTGATTCATATCATAGCAAGTGATAATGCATTATCTGTTGGAATGATATAAGCATTATCACTCGATCGAGATGCTAAGCCAAAAAGTACGTAACAAAAAAGAATGAGCTCTTTGTAATCGAACACAAAGCAGGTCGGGTCAATGCTCGGAACTTTACCGAAATAAATGAATCAAAGTATGATGAATACAGTATGAAATAATTTTATTTAGAAGCAATTAATCGTACTTTTATTATCTCTCTAAATAATGTTTATAATTATAGCCGCACTAAGCGTAGGCAGAAAACTATTTGGGGAGGTTGTTCTCCGATTTTAATTTATTGTAATAATTAATATTGTGATTACATCAAGCATAATTTAATTACGCATTTTAATAACTATTTCATTAATTTGCATGATAGCAACACATCCATTAATTAACTAGAAGTTTAATACCTTTGTGTGATTCCTCTCTTTTATTATTGGTATTTCATTTATAATTCTCATGATATGTAATTAAAATTGCATTGAATTTACAAAGAACTGTTCGTATAATTATAAATTCTTTAGGAAAAGAAAAAGATTGCAAATAGTTTGTAAAGAATTTTATTTCACTTTTTATTTGAAAAAATCTTATACTATTCACATTAATTAATTCCTGAATATTTCCAATTTAAGGTAGCAGTAATTTACTCTAGAGTTTTGGTATTATTATTATTTTTTTTTTTTGTTCTCAGTAAAAAACCATTGAAGCCAGATTGGGTCATGTTTCGGCTTTTTCTTATAATTAAAATTTAAAAAATATATATATTTGAAGTATTCCAGACTTAGGTCTGTAATGTTTGTTTTTGTATTAATTTACACAAAGTTACGAAATGGGATTCTGGTGAAAAACTTCATAATTTTGATCGACGATCAGATATCCAGTGCGTTATACCCAAACTTCAATCACCAAATTTCCTCATCACATTACATGAAGGCTTGAGTACCCTATTAAACCCAAAGTATTAAGCATGTCCGTTTAAAAATGGTTTACAACATGATGAATATATGATATTCTTAAGTTTCCAGTATAATAAAAATAATTTGATATCGAGCGTTCACAGAATGCATTATCAAAAGAATTATTTCGCTAACATCACTTATGTGTGTGACAATCCTTTTCTGTGGAAGGAAGTACGTTGGTCATAAGTGCCCGAGCCATCTAATTTTCGGAAGTACACATAACTTTTTTTACACGGTGTTATGATAATACGATCCATGATAA
Source organism: Trichonephila inaurata madagascariensis (assembly GCA_019973955.1). Lineage (NCBI taxonomy): Eukaryota > Metazoa > Arthropoda > Arachnida > Araneae > Nephilidae > Trichonephila > Trichonephila inaurata. Next base: position 581,241 of record BMAV01002240.1, read on the forward strand.
AGCCATTTTCTTTTTCCCGCGTTCGATTAAGAATCATACGATTTAGAAACACTGATTATTACAGGAAAGGACGAAGACGATATATGTGTATCAATTAATAGTCAGTTTAATATCTGAGGGTCTTAAACTTCTGAAAAATTATTTCTTAAATTTGCCCCCAATGTAAAATGCCCTCTAAAACTCCAACAAAAAATGAAAATTTATTAAGCTGGATACCAAAATTATGTAAATAAATTTACATACCTAAAAAGTCATAAATAAGTAACCGATTTTCAGATAAAGTCAACATCACAGAATATTTCAGAAAGCAGTTTATCTTCTCAAAACATCATGGCAGGATAAAAATCATCATTGGATTTGAGCATAGTGGATGCGGTACATAGGTTTCTCACAGGAAGGCTACGATTTTGATTCATTTTGCCAAAATAAATGCTCTTATTACTTTTACAAGCAGCAGTGAATATCTAACTAATGTTATTTTTAGTGTTTATGGTTAAGATTTTTTTTTGAGGCAATATTTATATATATATATTTCTAATTTTATTTTAAATCAAACATGTATGAATTTAACATTTACGCGTTAAATTCATGATTTAAAGTATTATTAAATGTATAAATACTACATGTACAAATACTGAATGTATATGTGTTAAACGAAAAAATTATGATGTTAAACGAATATAAGTTTTAATACATAAATGAAAAGAAACATACTTAAAAACTTATAAATTAATTTTTCATGTTATTTTGCACCGTTTTCAAATTTAATATAGCTTTAAATTTCCTTATACACTCATTAACGGTTTTTTGAAAATAAGGAACATATTTCTTTTTTCTCCTTAAGCAGATCATATATTTCCTTCATTGTTTTCATGTGGTTTTTCCGGAAATGTACTTGCCTTGCAAAAATGGTTTAATGTATGATAACATTACTTATAAATTTGAGAAAATACACACACACACATTGAATCCTTGTTTAAAATATTCGTGTCCATATATAATTTTCTATTACTTCCAGTGTTTTTATAACATTTGATATTTCAAGACTTTTCGTATTTTGATTTTAAGTTGATACCAATCACAAGAGTGAGTGAGTGAATATTATTATTTAACTGCACTAGGGCTTTTGGCAACGGACCTCGTAATTTTGAGCCATGGTCAAGTGATGAAGACGACTTCCCCCTACACGGTGGGTCTTTAGTGGTACTGGGCTCGAACTCATGACATGCCTGCCATGGTCTGATACCTTAACCACTGGGATACCGCAGCCCCGATGTCAATCACAAATGAAAGTTGTTACTTGAAAAAAACTATAAGTTTAATTGCTAACCATAGTAAAACACGGGAGACTATTCCCAATTTATAGTTTTGAACTTTCTATAGATTTCTTAGTTTTTTCTTGTTTGATGTAGCCCAGTGGTTCAAGTTACAAATTCATGACAAGCGATAGTCGAATCATCAAGAAACTAATAATGTGAGCTGCTGCCCATTGAATCAATTTGAGCTTTATAGCCCTCATAAGATAAGGCGTGGAATTAGAAAAACGAAAAGAGTACCAGCTCAGGCATATCTTAATTCTCTGATCAAGGTAGGAAAAATACAAAATGACATTTAACGGCAAATTCTTTGCTTTTAAACTCCACTGTCTAAAGTACTTACGTGAACAAGCAATTCATATGTTTTAAATTTTATCAAATTTAAATAAGTTTGAATTTAAAACAAGACATTCAAACTTTTTTGGGCCCCCCTTTTGTAAAAATTTTTTTAGGGGGTATAAAAAGTCCACTAAATGCATGTTTTGACTATAAACGACATAATTTTTTATGCAGTTTGTTTAGATATGCAGGGTCTTTTTTAGGAATAAATTGGAAAGCCATTTTTTCTTAAAATCGATAGCAATTCTGCTAGAACTTTAAAATTTCAATATGAACTTCGATCACTTGTGTTTGGTTACTGTGACATATACCAGCGGCTAACCAATTAGTCGTCGGGAAAAACGATCCGAACTTTTTCTCAAAAAAATGTTTACCCGAACGGTGGAGGTAGTATCTTCGACGGTAATTGTAAGCCGTTAAAAAAAACAATTTCTTGATTATGGAGAATGGTTTTTATAATGTCGGTCACAGGAGAATTTTCATATATCTGTTATTTGATGTAAGCAAAGAAAGCATTTAAAAATTGCCCTGCATGTAAATCAAATTTTTCCATGCTTGGAAAACCAATTTCTAGCTGTATCGGGAGATTTTGTTTTACATATTTTCTATATTAGACTTTTTTTTAACGATGTCCTTATTTATTGCATAAAAATGTGTTATAATCAATATATTTTATAGATTTTTATTAAATTATATATTTTATTGCATTTTCATGTACCTCACAAAAACTGATTTGAGTGTACGAATCATCACTCTTGTAAAACTACTAATCCAACAAGATTTAGAGTAACTATTCTATATCATCCATTATTGCAAAAAATATATTTAAATAATGAATTGAAATACCTTATTTAAATACCACTGGTTCTGCGTGCAGCATCATGTAGGACTAAGGATTGCAATACCGGGATACCGAATACCGGTATTTTGAGCCATTTGTACAATTTTGTAATACCGGTATTCACAAGTTTAAATACCGATTTTTCGTTATTTACTAGAAACACACAGAATATATGTTAAATTAGATTCTAAAAAACGTTGGAACTGTTTACTGCTAGTGATGGAACGCGCGATTTTTGAAACTTAAAAATCCAATCTAAAATGCAATGATCGACTTAAACCTGCAAATTAATTTTTCCGTTAAGGAACTCGACTTAATATCCAGAACTGTATCAGCTCTACTTCCAATAAAACTGGCTGTTGAGGCATTGTGTCGAAGAGATTCTAATTTATTAATAGATAACGCAACAATAAATTTCATGTTGCAGTCACTCAAAGAACAACATATATGACTATCTGAAGAACTATATATTACATTGAAAAATCGCTCAGAAGAATGGTAAACAGAAATAGAAAATATTTTACGGTATTAACGTAATTATAATGATTTTAAAAAGGAAAATGAAAAAGAAGAAGAAAGACTAACCAATTCAAATTTCTTAAAGTCTTTTACCCACAAACCTATCCACATTCAGAAGAATTGGGTACAGTTATCGAAGATGATGATGGCACTAAGGTCGATAGTGAAAAGGAATTCTCTCTTGAACAAAAATTAGAATTAGTGATAGCTAAAAAAATTTCAACAAACCAAAATTCAATACAGAAATCAGCTCTATCCAGAACCATCCGACAAGAAATCGATTTATTTGAAGATGAGGAATTTAGGGTAAATACTTGGAAAAAGTATGCTGCGCATTGCTAACAGTACCACCAACTAGCGTAGATGTCGAAAGAGCGTTTTCGACAGCTGATAATTTTTCGCAAAATTACATTCCAGGCTTAATGGCAGTACAAAATTGATGCATTATGGTTTTTAAGATCACATTTCAAAAATTTGTAGTAGTACCACAGACTGAATAGTGATATTTACCCTTTTTTGTGATTCTTTATATACTGTTATAATTTATAAGTTACAGATTATTTTTTGTTATATTTACACTCTCTAATAAAACTGACAAATATAAAACAAAGAAACACACCTGTGTTTTCTTCCTTTTTCTAAAATTTCTCTACTACCAGTATTAAAACCGGTATCCCGGTATTAAGATCTAAAAAATACCGAATACCGGTTTTGAACTTTTGGTCCGATATTGCAATCCCTATGTAGGACGTATCCATATCTGGAAGCCCCGAGGAGAACGAACGTGGCCTGCTTTCATTTGATATCGTCATACTGGTGTGATGTCTTCGATTGGGGTGAACCTCACCCTTCTATTCATGCGAAGTTTTATAGCTCCAAACAGATGTTAGGTGACAAGAGCACGTGGCCATGGGGTCATTGTTTATTGTCTAACCTCGGACAAACGCCGACATCCAGTCTGGAAGTTACAATATCCAAAGAGAGCCGGAACCCAATTGACAATAGGCGAAGCCTGTCTGAAAAGAACAAGGTTGACATGGCAAGTGTCGAGAGAATGAGTTCATGGAACCAATTTGGAACAATGCATAAAACCCAGATGGTGTGATGAATAAGGGTGTTCAGAAGTTAGATAAGAATTATGGCGCCCTTAGTTTCCAGACAGACCAGGAATGTGTTTGTGTTTGCCGCACAAATAGTACACGAATGTGGCCCGGGGACGAGGGCAGACTTTTTTTTGGCCTGCCAATGAGAAGAGACGAGGGGCGTGTTGTGGACCCGCCCCTGGTGTTTAAAAGGGTTTTTAGGTGTGAGAGGAGAGCCCTGGATGGAGACGAGAGAGATAGAGCCCTGGATGGAGAAAACTGGAGAGGAGCCCTGAAAAGAAAAGGGATTAGCGAGTGCCTTTCGGGAAAAAGGATTGAACTCCCGTGAGATAGACTGTCTGCACCGGCTTGGCATATTTATTGGACTTTATTACTTCATATTTAGTAACCTATGAAGCAAATAAATACTGCTTTAATTTTAAAATGAGGCTGTGACAAATTTTCTTTGTTTGCTATCTACTCACGACGTTACAATGGAGAGCCACTGGGTACACGACACAAATACTTGTTCGCGTCGTCAGTAATCTTAACAGCCAGAGTTACATTTCTCAATCTTAGGGGTGATGGCTTAAGGTGATCGGGGACGACACTTTCAACAAGATAACGCTGAGTCGTCTTGTCTTGATCTACCTCGACACAAAGGGTGTTCAACTGCTTGTTGGCTAGCACTTTCACCAGATCTTTCACCTATTGAAAACATCTGTTCACGGGTTGCTAAAAGATTAAGCCGCCACGGCTCTCCAGTCAATATGATGGATGAAGGTGTCACAGAAATGAAGCAGCATGGAATGACTTGTCTGTATCTGACATTCCAAGCCCGATTATACTCGATGCCCAATCAGGCTATAGCCGTTTTAGCTGCCATAGGTGGTAGCTGTGTGACTAATTTCGGATCCTGTACACTCTCAAATAGCCTACAAATTTATATAATTATGTTTCCTTTCTACTATGTTGTTTATATGCGCTCAATAAGTTAAAATTTGTTATTTGCTTTTCTTCTCGTTTTTTTCATCTTTTGTATTCCGACTACGTTGAATCATGTTTTTGCAAAGGTAAATGGATAATATTTATGATATTTAGTGTCATTAATTAGAATATGATACCATTGTTTTAAGGACTTTATGACAAAAATTATTTAACAAATATTTTGGCAAAAATTAACTTAGAATAACCTTTTCCCAAATGTTCTCCTTTTGAAAAAATGCTTCTGTTGTATTAATATTTTGCCTGTATATACCCTTGGACCTCTGTACAGAGGCTCAACTATGATTTTTGAAAAATTCACATTATTTTCAGAGTTAAAACCATTTGAAATAATTATCAGCGTATTTTTTTTAAAATTTCTCCCCTTCTTTTTTTCGTAAAACATGGATAAACCCACTTCCAAGTTATGCATTTCATAAATTTAGTTGAGCCTCTGAACAGAGGTCTGAGCTGAATACAGGCAAAATATTAATGCAATAGAAGCATTTTTTTACAAAAGGAGAACATTTTGAAAAAAGGTTATTCTAAGTTAATTTTTTGCCAAAATATTGTATTTAAAAATTTTTTTTTGTCATAATGTCCTTAAAACAGTTTTATACATGTATTCTAATCTAAGTGACACTAAATATCATAAATATTATCCATTTACATGCTTTTGCAAAATCACGGTTCCAAACGTAGTCGGATACCTTAAGGGCCAGAAGTGTAGTTCAGTGTAGTGTAGCAGTGATTTCATAAAATTCAAATCGAATTATTTCTGCAACATGGATCTTTGATTTTGATGTGAGGTCCTGGAAGTAAAGCACTACTGATTATTGGATATATTATACTTTTGGTGTGGTTCAGAGGTACAGGAATAGTTTCTATCGTTATGCTGACGAAGGGAATTAAAAAAAAATGTTGATGTCCTTACGTGGTGGAGTATGAAATCTAGGGAAAGGTGTGGTTCTCCAATTCAAATATGATACCCATCTTAAAAGATAAGATTTATCAGTGATTTAAAAGACGAGGTCCATCACCAATGATTTGTAATGTTGTTCTTATGTGGCGCTAACTCAAAACGTACCAAATGTTATAACTTGAGTGATTTAATGAGAAACTCAATTGTAAGAGTAGTGAAGAAGAAAAATTTGTTATTAACTTTTCTTAACTCTAACTTTTTTCTATTCTTTTTCTTTATTGCAACACAATAACTATTTTGAAAGTGAATTATCTTAAAACTCAATTAGCTGAGTAAATATTTCTTAATATAATTTTGAAATAGTTTCATTATTTTTGCGATTTTTGTCAATTTTAGCAATAAAACGTGAACTGTATACTGATATCACTTTCATAAGAAAATAAAGCATTTAACTTAAATAAATTACTGTAAAATCCGGCGTATAACGCGCTATAGCGCGCACACCCATTCTTTCAAGCGGCAATTTTTAATTTTTAGGTATTTTCGCAGTATAACACACAACCCCTTTTTTTTATAGAGAAACCTGAAATGTACATATACAATTCTGTTATGTTTTGAAGCTATTTATTCGAGATATTTTCCTAAGCCTTTGCAAAAATGGTATACTTTTAGCACTACAACCTCTTAATTTCATTAAGAAAGTCATTTCTTTTAAATAAACAGTATTTCGAAATATGTAAAAATCTAAATTGTTTATATTTATCTCTCTTTTTTTAACACTAGATTGCCCAAAGGAAGTCATTTTGACTGCTTTTTAATTTCAATGAGAAAAAAAATTACATATATAATGAGCAATTTCTTAGAATTTTTTAGAATAAATTTTTTTTTCAAGTGAAGAAATTTTTTTTACTGTTACTATTTACTAATAACTTGTTATGTAACTGTAAATAATATAAAAAAATTTTAAAAACTAATTTTAAACAAATTTTTTTACACATTAATCATTCTTTCACAATGAAGTCATTTTGACTGCTTTTGGGCAAAGTAGGTATATACTAAGTTTCAGTCTTTCTAGTGTTAATTTTTAAGGTTATCATTTTTTTTTTACCCGGTGTATAACACGCACCCGTAAATTTTTGTCTTATTTCTAGTGCTCAAAGTGCTCGTTAAACGCCGGGTTTTACGGTAACTTTAATTTCTATGTGTTAAACTAAACAAAGAATTTTACAGGGAAAAAAAATGAATATCCAAAACTTTCAACATTATAATCAACTTCTTTCGTTTCATGAAAAATAGAAAATTAATCTAATCTATGTATTAAAAAGCATAAGGGTAATTTGATTTCTTAGCAATGTTATGGGGAACCACCTTTCACTTGGAAAAGAACAGTAACTCGATTGACATGAGGATGGTGCTAATCTGTAGAAATATCCAATAAAGATATTTAACACTAGAAAGACTGAAATTTAGTATGTACCTACATTGCCCAAAAGCAGTCAAAATGACTGTATTGTGAAAGAATATCGAATGTGTGAAAAAATTCGTTTATAATTAATTTTTATAATACTTTTATATTATTTACAGTCATATAACAAATTATATTAGTATATATTACCATTAAAAAAGTTTACTTCACTTGGGAAAAAAATGTATTCTAAGAAAGTCTAAGAGATTGTGTCATTATATATGTATGTATTTTCTAGTGAAATAAAAGCAGTCAAAATATTCTTGGTATCTGTGTTAAATAGTCAGTTTCAATAGAGATAAATATATTCCTTGCCTGTTTCATGATTGGATTTTTTAGTTGCTTCCCAACAGTGCTTCATAAAGGCTTGCGTTTGGTAATCTAGATGGTCAGAATATGTCGAAATTATCCAGATTATTAATTATTCAAGCCATTATGAATAATCGGGGTTGGGTGACATGACGCATTGTAATTCTGGAAATTCTCATAGATGTTAAAGCTCGTGAAACCTATTGAATGGATATAAATGGTCACCAAATAACTAAGTGCAGAGACTTCCAATCAGTCTGGTTACTGGACTCCAATCATGCGAAGCAGACACGTCCCAAACTATTAAACAATCATTGTCAGCTTACTCAGTACCTTGTTGACAATTTGCGCTCATGGCTGTACCTCACTTGAATCCTATCATCAACTCGTGCCAACTAAAATCGAGATTCGAGGTTCTAAGCTACAATTTAATAGTCATCAAGGGGGCCAATTAATGAGTTTAAGAGAACCAGAGAGGTATTGTCTTCGATGTCGTTTTCTTAGTAAAAACCTCTAGCCGAATTTCCTGCAATGATCTTACAAATACGTCTCTAATATCTCTCATTTAATGTAAATGCTATTTTACATTCAAGTAAGTAAAACCAATTGTCACAAAACATTCATCACTTCAAGTCATTAAGTGTATGTAGTCGATCTTTTCTCTATTCTTAATGCGAGGTACTGTTTACAAAATATGTTTCGATATACTCTTCACACTGATGAATATTAAATGTCCAAACATTTTCAGACATGGAATGTTTCTTGCGCTCGATTCCAATCATCATTTGGTTTTAAAACTGTTGTAATTGGTGCCGCATTGTCATGTTCTCACTGAAATATCTTTCAAAAGATTCGAATAATACAGCTGATAAATGCTTTGCAATTTTATACTGATAATTTGCAAATTCACTGCATCTCCAATTTATGCATACTACTGTACGAAAACATATGAATGTTTATGAATAGTAAAGTTGTTAAAATGACAGGATTACAATATTTATGCTAAAATATATTTATTTGAGAAACCATTATAGTTTCACGAAGCTTCTGGTGCTATGTAGAGCTGCTTTCAATTTATGTACAAATAGAAATACGTTTCGGAAATGAAGATATTATTTGGTAAAAGATATAAAGGCTTCATAAGCCCCTCTATTATTTTAATTCACATGTGTTACTATGGTGTGGAAATTGTATGTTACCGAAGCTGATGTCCTAATTTGTTTCCTGTATGTGTAATTGGTGATAAATCTGAAGATTGGGAAATCCAAGTAGGTGTGTCAACACGGTGGGATCCTTCGATAAATCTCTGTTTTGGCGGGGCATATTTCCTTTGCAAAATGCCAAATAGAAGCCATACCATAAGAAGCAATACATTAGTGCCTCTAATTAATGCTGTATTCTCTCTATTAATGTTACACTACCGCAATTGGCGCAGTATAACACTCCTCATCATAATCAGGATTAAACACCTCACAACTGGACTTCCACACTCGAAGGCGATAATCCCAAAGGAATGAGGCCCCGTTTTTAGAAGGTAATATGATTACAGTCTGTATTGGTTCACAACTGAAATGGCAGTTAAAAACACGATGCATGTTTGCTATCACAGCCCTAAATATCGTGCTCACATTTAAAAATCTTTTGGATAGAAATATGATTATATATATATGGTATTGATGCAATCTCCCTCAGGAAGAAGGGAATCTTTGTCTCTATTAATTGTATCCTTATTCCATTCCTGAAAAGTTGTGTGAGCGTGCATTTCATAACCAGTACTCCTGATGATCACAGTAAATCAAAAATTCTGAGACATCACTACTTTTGTACTAAAGACTAATTCCCTTTTTAAAATCAATTATGTTTTGTTTTCTTAGAACTTGTTTAACTGAACAAATATCTCTCCGATTGTATTTGGTGGGTGAATTTTGGGGCTTATAGCTTAAGAATCGGTTGTACTGAAGATGTATATTTAGCTATAAATTATATTTCAACTAACGGAATATAGATATTAACATAAAATTGGGGCTTGTACTAAGTTTTAATTAATCTAGTTTCTTAAATTTGCTTACTGAAAATTTTGAGAACCAGTAGAATTTATCCTGAAGCCTCCCTCTTTATTCTATATGTTATATCTTTATTTATTATATATTATATCTTTATCTATATGCGTTCTCTTTCAAAAAATTCAAAACAGCTGATTGCCGAGCTCTGGAGTAATTCTACATATGTATCTGGATTATTTACGTAGTATGATTCATATGTTCGGAGACAAGGTGTAGAATATCTTACCCTGAATAGTTCACAGCACCAAAACGCATCCACCTTCAAAGTAGTTCTCTTGGGCAACGATACAACGTTCATATAACTCCTGGAAGCACAGTTGGAAGCCATTTTTTGCAACCTCCCGTAAAACTCCCTGCGAAGCTACTTTCACTCCATCTGATGACACAAAATGACGTCCTTGTAAATGTTTTTCCATTGATGGGAACAGGCAAATGTCACATGGGACTAAATCTAGTAAATAGAGGGATGTGGAAGCATGCTAGTGCGATTTTTGACAAGGAACTTTTTTACCAGTTGGGATCATTGCGCTTGTACGTTATTATGCAGAAGATACCAGTCGTCACTCTGCCAAAACTGAGGCCGTTTATGACCAACGAATTCCCTCAAATGACGTCTTCGAGAAGTGTGTAGCCTGAGTGATTTGTTCAAGTGGTTTTCAAGGCGACGATCTTTTCGAACACATTCAGACGCCAACGCAACATTTTCCGCGATCCGTGAAATCGAAGGTCATCCAATGCTTTCATTGTATTCGATAGATTCCCGGCCCTCTTTAAGACGCCGATGTCATTCGTAAATCTTGGATCTCACCGTGGTAGATTCACCATACATCTTACTTAGCATTTCCAAAGTCTCCATTGGTGTTTTACCTAAGCGTTGACAGAATTTAATGTTAAAGAAAAGCCATCTTTCTTAAATTGAAGCAAAGCTAGCTAACTTCGGAAGATAACAGCTACGCGGTTCGGTCACATGACACAGACAAAATCAACCTGGCCAGGTAGAGGAGGATTGGGAGAATCCATTTTAAGTGGTTAAACTTTAGGTACTTGCTTTCGTCGGCATCAATGGCCACAGAACCCGAATTTTATGGATCGTTCTACGCACTTACTTATGAACATACATCAATATGCGAGTATGTGTTTGTAAAAAACCAGATTTTATTTTAAATCATTTTTTGCTTCTATATCATTAGGACATTTAACAAATGCTAGTATCTTTGACCAAGTAGCTTCTAAAATGTGTTGCCATTTATGCCAATCCATCGAAAAAGAACAACATTTACGTCTTTTCCATCACGACTGACATAATATTACAATATTTTTGAATGGAGGCAACGCTAGTTCATTTATCAGAAGAATAATAGTAGTTCATTAGGTTCCAAGTTAAAGGTAAATCAAAAGTTTTAATTAAATTTTATTTTCTCTAGGAAATTTGGTGTAATATCATAAAAAATGAGAAATATGTTTCATGCTGCACTTTTAAACGAAAAACTCTCTAAATTGGAAGGGATGTTTGTAGTTAAAAAAATCGATGTATGTGTTTGTATGAAAACTATTACTTTATACTTAATAGAGGTTGCGCATAATGCACACAAAAAGTTTAATTACTCGGTACATTATCTCTTGTAAATAAATAAAATATGAATCACGTACGCACAAACTTGCTTTATTTATCCTTATCATAGAAATAATTAAAAAAAAAGACAATAAGCACTAAATCACACGAATGTAAAATTTTTCTCTGTGCTTTCAGCATTTATAAATTATAATAAAGAGATTTGTTTTTAGTTTTTCATCCATTTATATTTTTTCTGCCTCCCATATATCATATTTTATTTTTGAATAATATCATCTGCTATATTTAGTCCGTCGTGATTTAAGAAAGAAAAATACCGATTTTATTTGAAAGAAAAAATTCGACATATAGATAATTTTAAGATAAGAAAATTCAAAGACGGTAATTAATTAAATTCTAAGCTATTTTTTGAAGGTATTTACTTTCTTTCAAATACTATCCAAAGTTTTAAAAAATAATTCTTAAACAGTCAAGGCGAAATATGTTGCGGTTTTATTCACGTTTTATTTGTAGTAATGACTTAATGAAATGCAGCTCAAGTCTAAAATTGCATACAAATTTATTATGGATAGCTTTACTTTTAAAAAGGTTTTAAGGTCATGGTTAATACATGCTGATCCAAATCACTGAAAATTTACCACGCGTTACTGATTGTTACTAAATCCGTATGCCATCAATCAATGGAGTTCGAAAAAAAATATTATTTCTCCATTACTTCTTTACAACTATGCTTTTTATTTTACAAACAACGGGTTATTACGTTAAAACGAGTTCTTTCTCTTTTTTTCCCCACTCTTTTCTCAAACTACTTAACTAATTTGCAATTCGCGTGCATTTTACAACCCGAAAAACGTCAACTTATTTCTGTTTTGTTTGAAGAAAAGAGTGACAGAAAAGTGTTTTCCCCTGTTAGTATGCAAATTTTTGAAATGGGAGGTTATTTTCCCCTCGCTTCATCATTTGAATATATAATGTTTCTCAAAAAATGCTTAAGCACTTATGTTGTGTAAATTTATTACTGTATTGTTATGCGTGACAAAGAAGTATTTCTGCGTTTTAAATTTCCTTAGTCCTTTGATTAGATAAGCTCATTGAAACGTAATGTGTTATTACAAAGGTTCATAAACAAAATCTAGAGCTGACAGTAAAGTGGGATTTGCGTATTGTTGAGCTGTTGCATCGTAACATTTATTTTTAAATATTATACCAAAGAAAAGTGTGGCTCTTGGCAATATAATTGTAAATATTGAGATTTGTTGCTAGTTTTCTTATAAACAATCATTTTAAGATATCCGACTACGTTCGGAATCGTGATTTTGCAAAAGCGCATAAATGGATAATTTTCGTGATATTTAGTGTCACTTAGATTAGAATACACGTATACAATAGTTTTAAGGACATTTTGACAAAAAAATTTTTATTTAAATGCAATATTTTGGCAAAAAATTTACGTAGAATAATTTTTTTTCAAAATGTTCACCTTTTGTGAAAAATGCTTCTATTACAATAATATTTTGCCTGTATATAGCTCAGACCTCTCTACAGAGGCTCAATTAAAATTTTTGAAACATATAACTTAGGAGTGGGTTTATCCATATTTTACGAAAACAGAGGGGAGCAATTTTAAGAAAAAACGCCGATAATTATTTCAAATGATTGTAACTCTGAAAATAATGTGAATTTTTCAAAAATCCTAGTTGAGCCTCTGTAAAGAAGTCTGAGCTATAATAGACAGGCAAAATATTACTACAATAGAAGCATTTTATACAAAAGGAGAACATTTTGAAAAAAGATTGTTCTAAGTTAATTTTTTGCCAAAATATTGTATTTAAATAACTTTTTTTTGTCAAAATGTCCTTAAAACAATTTTATACATGTAGTCTAATGTAAGGGACACTAAATATCATGAAAATTATCCAATTATGCACTTTTTTAAAATCACGGTACCGAACGTAGTCGGATACCTTAAAGTGTAAAAACGTTATAAAATGTACACATTTCTGTATAATTTCGATGGTATTATATTATATTGTAAATTGTATTATAAAGAAATACTCCTAAGAGAGAAAAAAAAGGCCCAAATTGGTGAAATACTCTGGAATTAATTCTTAGATTTAAAAAAATAATAAATCCATTGTGTTGAATATTATCAGAATCATTTCTTTTTAAAAAAACAAATAATATTTTTCCTTTGATTGTAAAATAAAAAATGACTTTCATTTTATTCCCTTTATATATATATATATATATAAATAATTAATAATTAATATTTAAATATTTATTAAAAATATAAAAGGCATTTTAATTTTACATTTTTATTGGAAATGGGCAAGGTCATCAGATAAATTTCTAATTTACGCAGATTGATGCTGATGAACTGGGAATTTTTTTCTTTCCTTCTTGATTGATTATTCATTAACGCCACTCTAGAAAAAAACTCGAAATGCACTGGCAACAGTTGAGCAACAGTTAAGCAATGGTAACGACATTTGTAAACTTCTGTATTTTGCCAACACGTACTTCCACCCTATAGTTTTTCCCCCAAACCCCCTTTCTTTTGTGGAATCAAGATGCAAACACACAAAATTGATGAAACTTGCGCCATCTTTGGAAAAAAATCTATCATCTACAGCAGAGGTTCTCAAACTTTTTGTCTCATGACCCTACCCCAAATTTTTGGTTTGGGGGAGACCCCCCCTTTACCTAATGTTGAATTTGTGCAAATTTAAACTAAATCTTTTTTAACTTTGTAAGGCTACTTACATTAAAAGATTTAAATTTCTAACTAACTCAAACCTAGTTTCAAAATCTGAATAAAGGGCATTTAAATGTTGAATGTAGGTTAAAACGTCATTTTCCTGGCAGATTGTCTGTGGCCAATTGAGAAACTTGAAAAATTCGCGATATCCAATATTATACTCCTTTAGCTTAGTTGTGGAAAGAAACGGTGAAATGAGGACCTTGTTTTAATAAAACGTATGCTATAACCTTGTAACTGCAAACTAACCTCATTAAATTTAGTAAAGAAATCCGTTAAATAGGTAAAATCTGGTTTCCAATTGATCAAATTTTCTTTTAAAATTAAAGTCACTCTTTGGCTTAATGAACCACAGTCGTAGACCCCAATTTACACCTCAAAGACCCCCAGTTTATTTTTCACTGACGTGGACCCCTTTCAGGTCACCATAGACCCTTGGGAGTCGATATAGACCCCTTTGAAAATCACTGATCTGCAGTAACCTTCTTCTGGATGATGATAATGGTTTACTGAAGAGAGAGTTATATTAACGTCACACTCTATAAAGCAACACGAGAACTACTGGCGACGGACCTCGAAATTTTGAACCTTGGTGAAGTGAAGAGGACGACACCTGAGCTGGCACCACTTCTCCTAACACACATGGTGGATCTTCAGTGGCACAAAGACTCGATCCCGCGACACTCTAGCCACGAATTCGTTACCATAACCTCTAGGCTATTGTGGCCGCATACTTTTCTAAAGATGATTTGTTGCGATCAAACTATACCAAAAATTTAAAGTTTTAATTTTTTTTCTCTTTGTGCACATTTTCTCTCAAACTATATAAATTCACATTTCTGAAAAATGAATTTATAGAAATCGATTCACATCAGTTTTGATTGTTTCTCTATCTCCACATAAACTTTTTATAATATGTTGTGGCCGCGGTAGCCGAGTGGGGTCAAGGTATCGGATCGGGCGGCCTTGTCACGAGTTCGAGCCCAGTACCACTAAAGACCTGCCGTGTTGGGGAGGGATGCACGCTAACTCTGTCGAGAGCTCAAAGGTCCTCCCGTTGGTGTGTTAGTTAGGAGAGGGAGTGATATGTGTGTACGTCTTTTGACCATGGCTCAAAATTAGTGGTCCGTCGCCAAACTCTGTAGTGAAAGTGACGTTAATATTTACCCTAATATTATAATATGTTTGAACAATAAATATATATACTTTATAAGAAAAGAGTAAAAATTCCAAGAATTACCTAAGAAAGAATTGCTCTCAAAGTATGAAAGTAAAACTTGTGGTATTAATTTAGTTTAAGAGATTAAATATAATAAATTGTACGGTTATTTTACTTCATGTTTTTACAAGTTCCTCTTTCAATTATTCGTAAGCATTTTGTAAAGGGTGAAAAACTATTTATTTTTAGAGTGTTTCTTTAAATATTTTCACGTACCATATTGTGTTCGTTTGCAGTTGAGAAAAGTTTCTAGATGATTAACGACTATAATTTGAAACACAGGGAGAAAAAATATGGAATTATTTTAATTTATTTACTTTTGCTTCTTGCTGAAAGTTAAATTATTCAGAAAGGTGTAATAACAAGCAATAAGCAAAATTAAAGTATATTTATTATTTTTTCATGATAAAATAAGCTACAAGTGAGAAAAATATCAGACGCATTCATTTATATTAATTCTGAAACGACTTTAATATCCCCTTTTCCCCATGATTCCAGAATTTCCAGCTTAAAATTTTACTTAAATTTGTTTTATGTAGACAGAATTAAGAATTTCAAGTTTTTTACGCTGTATATTCTGGTTAAATAAACGACAGCATTGACCTGTAAAATAAATTAGGAAATCGTTCAACAAGAAAGTTTTCTTGTGTTTGAATGACTGATGTAATAATGTGCAGAGTATGAGACTAGTATTTTTATTTCTTTTGTTTCTTGTAAATTCATTAAATGACGTGTCAGATATCATTATATATTATCCAAATTTCAGTAACTGGATAAAAGTATAGTCTTAATTAAGGAATTAACTTTAAGATTCATTTGTGCTACCCTTGATATATTAGACATCAACATAAATAAATTAAACATTGTGACTGATCAGTGGTACATAGGAATTTTTCAAGGGGGGTCCAGGGCGAAAGTCCACCATTCGCCCAACATATTTTTTTGATTTTGTTGATTTTCGGAAACAAAAAACAGTAAAAAGATTAATTATTGAATAAACAATAAGCATTAATTAATTACATTAATTATTAATAACAAATACAAAATTAAATTTTACGTACTATATACATAGGATTATAATCAATCGAAAAAACCCGGGTGGGGGGGTCCGGGCCCGCCCCCATTTTTTTTAATGTGACGATACAGTTTTTTAACTTCTATAAAAATGATTATTTGCATAGCTGCTTTTTTACAATTGATTCTTTTTGACAATGTTATTTTATTTGTGATTTTAAATGAGGGTTTTATTTAAAAATTTAGAATTAAAATTTTTCCATGCGTTGATCTTTGTGGTCGACAACGCTTAAATCGAACTAAAGTTCGAGTTCTGGTTTCATTAAGACCCATCGTGTGAAATGAAGGAGTCTTCTGTTTTTTTTTAAAAGAAATTATTTTCAAAATTTTCACGTGAGGGGCGGGGGCTGGAAATTAAAAAAGTAGGTACCGGGTGTACCATCATCATCTGACTTTAATTTAAAATTGTGAGATTTATCGCCAAACGCCCTCTGGCTTTTAGAAAGTAATGTTAAATATAATTCAATATAATAAGTAATGTTATATATATAACTTTTGGCGCACCGTAGGGCCCCCCGGGCTGGGGCCCCCGAGGGGGCCCCCGGTCTGGTTGTTTTTAACCTGTATATAGTACGAAATTTCGAATGTGTGTAATAATTCCAGTAAGTTTTCTTTTGAAGAATTTTAATTCATTTTTTTTCTTCAGTTTCCAAACTTTTTCTTGATAAATTTAAATTTTTAGTTTACCCTCCCCAAAGGGAAATAATAACCTTTTTTCTCAAAACTTAATTTTGCTTTTTTTAAAAAAGGATGCATCATCCGGGATTCCCAAACCCAAACAGAAAAGCCCTTTTCCCCGAAATCATATTTTTAAAAAGCTTCCCGAAGGGAAAAAAAACGCTTTGTGGTTGTCTTAAAGGTGTGCATGATTGTCTGTTTGTGTTTGTAATGCTTTTTTACCCTTTTTTGTCGGGGAAAAATAAAATGTGGAAATAAAAATACCAAGAAATTTCCTCATATCAATGACTACAACCACCCAACAAAATTATACATATACAATGGCGCACATAAGGGGGGGGGTTGGGTCGAATTTTCCCCAAACCCCGGTTTTTTTTGATTAATTATAATTCTATGTATATAGTACGTGAAATTTTGGTATTTGTTTTTGATTAATTTTATTATTAGAAATTATTCATTCAATAATTAATTTTCTACTGTTTTTTTTCCCCGAAACCGACAAATGGAACTTGTTTTGGGGTATGATCGAAATGTGGACTTTCAACCCTGGACCGTTTTTTATATATATATAGTATAATAAATAAAAAGTAAAAAAAAAGAGGGGTTTTATAGCCTACAATCCCAAAAAGAAGAGAAATTGGAAATTGGGCCCGAAACACAACAGATGTAGATACAAACAAAGTCTTTGGACTAAACTGGAGACCTATTATGATTTTTAAAGCTGTCGCTGAATTAGGCCAGTGATTTAGGGTTAAGCAATGTTTTATGTTGTAATAAGTTGAAGAAACTCGTCTTTAAATTTAGATATAACATTATATATATATATATATATATATATATAATATATATATATATATTTTAAAATATATATATATAAAAACATTTCCCAACTTTTTAATTTAAATTTTGAATATGAGTTAAAGGTTCTTTTCGAAAATATAGAAATTTTTTTTAAACTCTTTATATTTAAGTCTGAAAATTGTTTCCACAGAATCAAAATGATTTTTTAAAAAAATACACTTTTGTTACAATTCAACGTGTACTCATTTTATGAATGTCATTTTTCTTCCACGAATTATTTCTGATATGAAATAAGATAAAACAGAGTAGAATTGTTGTGAAGGAGAGAGATATAATCGAAACAATTAACCCGTATTCTCTCTCTCATTTTAAAAAGGGGATCCCGATGAAACGAAACCCTGTTATTTAAGAAAATTAGAATAAAAATAATCCTCTAACATTTATTCAAACTAAAAATGGCTGTAACAGTTTTTTTTTTTTTCTTATTTCAATAATTTAATACATATTTAAACTCAAAATTTGGATGTCATATTTCCTTTGCATATAAATTTTTTGTCTATAGAAACAGTTGTGAATTATAAATTCTAGTTATTCAAAAAAACATCTAATAATTTATGT
Source organism: Trichonephila inaurata madagascariensis (assembly GCA_019973955.1). Classification (NCBI taxonomy): domain Eukaryota; kingdom Metazoa; phylum Arthropoda; class Arachnida; order Araneae; family Nephilidae; genus Trichonephila; species Trichonephila inaurata. The sequence continues at coordinate 599,802 of BMAV01002240.1, forward strand.
TTTATAATTTTTCATTTTCGTTTACGTTTTTGAATGGATTATATGCTTTCTTTGTTAAAAAAAATGTTATTCTTTTCTTTCTGTATCAGCGAGCCACTTAAAACCATTGGTTAAATTTACGAGCTTTATAGCCCTCGAAATGTCATTCAAATTTTGAAATACCGTTCTGATTTCTTGTCAAGCTCATAAATGAAATGATTGTTCTAGTCCTCATTTTTGAAATGGCATCTAAGTTCAAAAGAATGAGGTATGGGCTCAGATATCCTCCTTTTCGACTTAACATGTTTGAAAGTCAGTTATATCATAAAACTTCTTGAGGTATGAGCCAACTGGGTCCAGGCTCAGGACCTCGACCACAGTGAGAGCCTCGTCTCGGTCTCGAATCAGCCCTAATAAGACCATGATTCGAATAATTTCAACGTTCAAATGTTATTACCAATTGTATTCTACGAGAAAAACTGAGAATTTCGGACGATATATCAACTGGCTGCATGTGATAACAGTCGTCCATATATAGGCCAAGGCTGCCACCATACACCATCATTACTCATTCAATCAAAAGGCGACAGTCAGTCGAGTTATTTTGTGCGATTGTAAGTCATATATATTTATTTGTTTCTGGTTATTGTTTGTACGAGTATTTGACAACGTATGCTATGTACTGTCTACTTTTATGCGTCATAGTTGGGGCCTACAGTTGTGTAGGGGCCCAGGGCCTCAAGAAGTCTTAAGACACCCTTGAGCCTAAGCCCCTTTGCCAAAGTAGGCCCCACTTGCGACCCTTTTAATTAGATAGTAAACTGTTTACGTTGTTAACTACTCGTTCAAATGGTAACCTGTAACAAGTAAATGTGCGTGATTCACAGTCTCACTAACCTAAGCACAAAATGACTCGACCGACTGCCGCCTTTCGACTAAATGAGATGAAAATGGTAGGCCTAGACCTAGATATGGACGACGGTTATGATACAATAATACAGTCTTGCCACTGTTGTCATTTGGTATATAGTTTGAAATGCCCGGTTTTTTCAGAGAATACGTCTTGGAATTACATTTGACAGTTAAAATTATTTGTATCATGATCTAGTTGAGGTCGAGTAGGGAACGAGGTGAGACCCCACTCCCTCGCCGAGGCTCTGGGCCCAGTTGGCCCATGCCTTAAAACGTCCCCGTTGAAAGTATTAATCCACTGCCAATATCTCAATTGTAGATCTTAAACAACGCGAATAGAAATTAATTATAACTACATCTATCGTTCTCTTTTGGTATGAAAAAGTTTACTTTAAGCGCATAATGTTAGGGATTCTTTTTATTAGCATCGCTCTAAAATAACGTTACTGCATATTAGCAACCGTTATTAATTGCTGCACATTTCATTTTAAATCACTGTCACCCGATAAAAATGATTCCTGAGTTAGAATCATACTCACCATAGTTTCGTACCACTCCATGAAACCTAGTTCAATTCCACCTGCAACAAACCTCATCATTCTACATGACAGTCCTTAGTGCCATCAGGGTTTACAGCCTTGACCCACAAGCTCCGATGCGTGTGACTACCAGTATGTTGCATCCTCATAATACCATTGAAGTACACCTTAATTGGTTTTTATTCAGAACTGTCACTTAACCATTATTTTTTTCAAACAATTCAAAAAATTTCTTAAAATTATTATATCTTATTTAGTTAATTTTTGTAATTTATGACGAATATCGAATGGACTAACGTTTCCTTTTCTTAAAAAATATGAACCACACATTTAAAGACTGATAGTATTCTTTTGAAGGGTGTATTAATTTGTTAATGCATCAGTTAAAAGACTTAGTTGAATATATATTCTTCCTCTTATAATTTTATAATTGATCGAAAACCCAAGAATTATTAAAATAGTGTCTTAGTGCATTTCGGATGAGTGGTGGTATTTTCTATTTAGGAATTGATTCTACTTAAGTTAAGCAAAAAATGTAATGAAAGGATTTAGTGGGGTTTTTTTTATGTTATTGAGTTATTGAAAAATTATTGTTTGAATTTAATATTATTGGTGAAATTATTGTAAAATAAGGATTGCTTGCTGCCTCAATTCTTCCAAAGAAAGTTAATTTTTAATTCCAATTAATAGTTAATTTGGGAGAAATGTAATGTTGCATTTAAAAAAAGGGTCTTTTGTTCAAATTACTAACTCAAAAAACAACAAAACAATTTGCTGCTGTAACTATTACTAAACCGAACTTCCATTCTTAACAAGCCATTTTTAAAATACATACTAGAATGGAATATATTGTGGAATGATCTTATTGATAAATATCCATTATCTATCTTAATGTAACATCTTTAAAACAACGAGAAAAATAATTAACTATTAGCTGTTACTCCTTTTTTCCTTTCCAATATTTTTTTAGATGCATGTTTCTAAGGTTCATTGAGTTCTAAAAAATAATTAAATTAAAAAATAAACTGCCGAAAGGCAGTTGTAAAGCACAGTGACATGTATATGTTTAAGTACCTCATATTATTCAAATAAATGTAAATACTTCGCCTCAAAATTACTTTTTGTGTGTATCCTCCCTTTTAACTGTCATCTTACTGTCATCTGACATCTAAGGGTGGTGTCCCTGTCAATATTAGGAACGTGGGCGTGGAAATGTTTTGAGCTATGTAACAACGAATGACGCTTTCCGGATTTGTTTGACCTTGGAGCTTGGAAACTTGCAGAGAAAAAACCGAAGAGCTGCGAAGTTGAAAACAGCCTTTTGAAGAAAACAGAGATTTGATTTATGCTTGCAAAGTTACTTCCAACTAGGTAACAATTTTTTAAGGTATACGATTTTTTTTGAATTAGTCATGGTATAATCAATAACATTTAACAATAGACTGAATTATTGTAATTTAATTCATGGTTTCTCCTCTCATTGGGTCTTGTTTGAAAAAATGTGCACGAACAAAGTTTTTACTTTGTTATTTTTAAACTGTGTTTCATCCTATTTTTCACATTTATATACTGTAAGTTTTATTGAAAGAAATGTAAAGAATACTTCAAAATACGACTGGAATGTTTATGCACTGCTAGAGTATATGCATCAATATAAGATTTTTGCTCGAAAATTTATAACTAGCTGCTTAAGAAAAATGAGACGGAGCGAGTTAATAGACAAGTATGCAAAGCAATATTGGTTTGAATTTTATTCTTCTCTATATGGTGAGACTTTGCCTCTGATTACAAATGAGCTTTATTTTTTATTATTTCTGCATGATATATCTGCTCTTTATGAGCTCTGTTATTTTCTAAATTTAAAAAAATTAAATCTTGTTATTTCTCAATTTAAAAAAAAACTTTTTATCATAATTTTAGCCTTATATTAATAAAATTTTTTTAACAAATCTTATTTTTTATATATGGTTCTTGAAAATGACTTCTTATATATTGTATGTTCATCATTTAAAAATGTATTACTTATTTCTTTTGATACATTTAACTAATTTAACCAGAAAAAAAATCCTGTGAAATCATTTGCTTATGCTAACTAAAATCTTTTTAGTCAACAAAAAAATAGAAAATTTCTATACATCATTTCAACAATAGTTTTACAACAATTTTTCAACAATAATTTTGCAAAAAAGTAATACAAAATAAGATAATTGTGATGCGCAGTATATTTTTGCACAATTAATTAAAGTGTATTTCAGACTGAAAATAATGAAAATCATAATATTATCAGTAATACTATTCATTGTTGGATTATTCAGTATTATTAATCATAAATACCGTTACGAGTTAAGTACAATAATTTTTTTTTGTATTTTATATATGAATATTAAATTTTTATTAAGTTACTTACTGCTTTATTAATCTGGAGGACTAGATCGGATGCGACATTAATTTTTTTTCTTCATGTTCTTATCAGAAATGAACTTTTACATATTAATACTTTAGAGTCACAGTGAATGGCTATACATAATTAAATAAAAATTTTAAGAAATATTTTAAAGGTATTCTAATAAAAGCATGGTATGTATTATAACATGAGACTCCTCTCTTCAACAACTGTTTGTTTTCTTATAGAGTTAAGAAAAGGTAAAATAAAATTATTATTTTTTGTCATTTCTTATTGTATTATTTGTTATTTTACAATTTCGTATTTGTCATTTTATATTAAACGAGAAATATATATTACTGTATATAGCACCATGAAATTATTTATATTTTCAGTAAAGTATGTGCATTTTTTATTCTTTTAATTTTTTTTTCAATGAATGTACGCGTGTTTGACTAATTGTTACAGAAACTTGTTTTGTATTTACTTTTCTGATTTATAAACATTTTTCAATTGAGTTCCTGTTTTTCTCCACAGGTGGCGCTATGCAGCCGAAGAGCCATCTCATCCGTTAAAATAAAGGAAGATGGATTTTATATTTATGGATGATACCAATGTTAACAGTATACTGTAATTATAATATGAAAAATGCAAAAATAAATATTTTGAGCCTTCATTTTGCATACAGAAAATTATTTTGTTGAAACAAAACCAGAACGGGGGGTAATATGTTACAAATAAATGTCAAAAACTAATATCCAAAATAAATAAGTTACATTTTTTCCAAGAAAGTTGCGAGAAATTTATTTGCAAACACAGATTTAAAACAATGAAAAAAAAAATTAACGTGCACATTTCAGTTTTCTTTAATAATTAAATCTTTACTTATTTTACAAAATTCATTAATATTAAGTATCAAATGTTGAAGTAATTTTTCAGATAAAAAAATAAATTTGTAATAAGAAAAAAGAGAGATTTAAGAGGATTTTTTGCTACAGTAAAAAAGTGTCTGTCAGTTTTAAAAAAAAAGCACGCATAATACACGGAGAAAAAAAATATTTAAAACACAGAATTTGTTATTGTTTTTTGTTCTCATGAGAAATTGCTTAAAAGAGAGCATAACACACAAAATATGTTTCTTCTAAACTATTTTGAGATGGATATTTTTTACATTATTTTATAAGCAATGTAATCATAGATCTATGTTCATGTACCCTTTCAAAAGGTTTCGTTTCAAATATCTACAAATGTTGAAAAGGAAATCTTTTAAAGTATAAACAAAGTAAAAGAAAAAAAAAAGACAAATTATGTACTGAATTTCTACATGTAATATTGGACACTCGAATAATATCATAATAACATTTCGTCAGAATGTCAATTTAAGGATTCAAAAACTTTCTAATAATCGCTAAGAAATTTAATAATCTTAATTTGTATCAATGTATTTCCTATAACATAGAATGATCATAACAGGAACTCCCACAATACATAACTGAACGCTATGTATTGTGAAGTGAGAGTGAGAAGAAGTTGAATTGATTGAAAATAGGGGAAATAAGTTATTAAATTGCTATAAATGCTTTATAAGACAAACTTAAAAAGATATTTGAAATCTTGTTTTCAAATGTATAATTTTGCAATAAACAATGAATTCACATTATAAATCCCTCTACTGCAATCAAATTGTAAAACCCTACGAAATTTTGTTAATTATCAAAACCATGTTGAGTTTTCGCTAGAGGTTTTGCTCAAAACTATGTCATTAGCAGTGTTTGGGTTGTGATGATCTAAAAAACTAACCTATCATTTCTTCAAAAATTTACCTGTATATAAAGTTAAATCTGAAAAAATGGCCTAAAATTTTTATTTTTTAAACAAGATATTTCAAAACAAGTCTATTATAATTATTTTACCAAGTCTGTAATGATTATCTTACATTAAGCTAGCAAACTTCTCTGTCCTGGAATGTAGAAATTATGATACATACAGTCTGTTAGAAGAAAAACTAAATGATATTTAACTCTCATATACTTGATCAAATGAAAAAGAAATGTTAAGATTCTAAAAGAGCTAAAATGATCCAAAAAAGAAGACTTAAAATCTAAAAAAAAGTAATGTTAACTATTAAAAAATAACTTTTTAAGTAAATAATTGTAGAAGAGAGAGAGAGAGAGATGACCCCCCCCTTCCAAATATCTTAATAGTTATTTATCCTCTAATTAAGAATATAAAAATCAAAAAAATCTGTCATAAATTAGTAATATCTGTGTGTGTGTGCCTTTATAGTAAAACTGACCTGCCATTAGTCAAGAGACTGATCATTGAATAATATTTATTTTTTCATTATGTTAGTCATCTTTTCAAGATTTTATTTGAAAAACAGTTTCATTATTGTAGCTACTATTGGCAGTATTTCCATTGCTGTTTTGTGGAGTGATTTTGACAGTCCTTCTCCTGGACATAGAATAAAGTTTTAAAATTGACAAAATTAAAAAGAAAACCTATTGCTACATTTTTTTTCTCACTTATAAAATAGGATTAAAAAACGTACAAAAACATCATTGAGTTTTAGAAATAATTAAATTTTTTGTTCATGTCCCCTTCACCAACTTTTTTTTAAAAAATAAACACTCACTGTTCCCAAACAATTTTTTAATATAATTTTAAGAGAAATAACAAATACCCCACATTCTCTTGAGAAATTTAAAAATAAAAGAATGAAAAAAATTGAATGATACATCCATAAAATGTTTGTGTTTCTTAAAAAAAAATGATGATTCTAATGATTTGATAAACTAATAATTTGATAAACTAACTCTTTAATTTCATGTGATTTGATGAATTTCCTTGAATTGAATTTGAAATATATACATTCTATATGAGGTTAAATTACACTGAAATATCAAAATAAATGTTATGCATTCTCAAGAAATATAATACGTGTTCCTTCTTTGATTATTTCTATCAAATAATTAAATATACTTATATTGGAAAGAAATATCTTTACTTGACTAAAAAAAATATAAGTAATATAAAAACTGTCATTATGTTCAAACTGGATTTGTGCATTGGTATATATAAGAAAAAAACTTTCCTGAGACAATCTTAAAATTTTGAATTTCTAAATTTTTTTTTTTTTGTCTTATTTCAAAATATAAACTATGGTTTTCATTGAAAAAACATTTGATGTAAAAAAGAAATGGAAACTAAATTTTTTAAAGATAATTTTAATCTGTCTAGTGAGTGGTATATTGATGAAGTATTTACAGAAGTGTATCCATAATTGTATAACAATGTCAAAAATGTCCCATTTTAAACATGATTTTAATCAGAGGTACTTCCTCATACAATCTAATTTTTTTCAGCTCTACTTTTATGTAACAAAAAAAAAATTCATTTTTTCTGTGAAAATAAAAAAAGGATTATCTTTAAAAAATCACACAAAATGTAACAAATATTCTTTTTCTCCCCTCCATCTGTAAATAATGGATATCGAGTATAATCTGAAGAATTACTGCATATAACTATAAATCTGTGTTTAGATTTTGCGCTTAAATAAAGAGACGACCAAATATATGTCTTTATTACAATAAAAACTATCTAAAAATAGAAAAATATGAGTTTTGCAATATAAAAACTCTCTTAAAATATTATTTCTTTCTCTATAAAAAGGAAAATGGTTGATAATAAATGGTGTTTAAGAATGTTATAAAGAGTCATCTTCGTTTCACATGTGCTAAATGGAAAAAGGTTTTTTTCATTTATTTCCTTTCTTTTAACTCGGGAAAGTCCTTGTTATCAGGTTCTCGTCTATAAAGAAAGAAAATAATGATAAATTTTAATGAGTCTTAGACGCATCAATAGAACTACAATGAACCAATATACAGCGACTAAGAAGAACTTCTTTATGGGAAAAACATTTTCAATGATAAAATAAACAATCGAAGTTGAGTAAGAATCACCCAATCCAAGCAAATTCAGACTTGGCCATGAATTTTATAAGAGCGTGGGTCTGGTCTGATCCCAGTCGAGATTACGAATGATCTATTGTATGTCTGTGTTGTCCCCTTCAGGTCCAACCCACACTGATTGTCTGCTGTTCACTTCCCAACTTCTCTCTGGAGACCTGAATAAATAATTCCCAGAAGTCGGGAATCCGATTTCCTTACTGGAGATCAGGAACAATAAGTCACATTCTTTGTTAACTAGAGGAGAATTAACGAAGTTACCGTTAAGTTTTACCTTTTATCAAATCACTTAAGTTATCCTACTGCGTTCGGATCCATGATTTTAAAAAAGCGCATAAATGGATAATTTTCATGATATTTAGTGTCACTTAGATTAGAATACATGTATAAAATTGTTTTAAGGACATTATGACAAAAAAAAAAGTATTTAAATACAATATTTTGGCAAAAAATTAACTTAGAATAACCTTTATTCCAAATGTTCTCCTTTTGTAAAAAATACTTCTATTGTATTAATATTTTGCCTGTATATAGCTCAGACCTCTGTACAGAGGCTCAACTAGAATTTTTGAAACGCATAGCTTGGAAGTCGGTTTATCCATGTTTTACGAAAACAAAGGGGAGAAATTTTAAGAAAATACGCCGATAGCTATTTTAAATGGTTGTAACTCTGAAAATAATGTGAATTCTTCAAAAGTCATTGTTGAGCCTCTGTACGGAGGTCTGAGCTATATACAGGCAAAATATTAATACAATAGAAGCATTTTTTACAAAAGGAGAACATTAGGGAAAAGGGTTATTCTAAGTTAATTTTTTGCCGAAATATTGTATTTAAATAAATTTTTTTGTCATAATGTCCTTAAAACAATTTTATTCATGTATTCGAATCTATGTGACAATAAATATCATGAAAATTATCCATTTATGCCCTTTTTTAAAATCATGGTTCCGAACGTAGTCGGATACCTTAAATAATAATTAAAAAAAAAGGGAGTTCTTCTGAAAGCAGAGAAATATATAGCTTCCATACATTGTTTAAAGCTTTTGTAACAAATATATGATTATGAATGTGACCAACGTATAAAAGGAGATTCGTCTCGAAGGGTTATGTCCATTATTTGGCAGGGTTCCACAAGACGAGTAGACGGAATTTTTAAAAGGAAGACAATGTAAGGGATTTTTTTTTCTTTACATAGAAAAATTAACATATATTTCTTATATTAAACATGACATTTTACAAAGAGCTTGAAATATTAATATATGCTAAAGGGCTCCATTCTTTTCACCATAAAAAGAAAAAAGTTGTACAAAATAGAAAAATTTTTCTTTGTGTTCAACCATAAACATAACAGTTGTTGCAAAAATTTTAACTTGTTATAAAATAGATCCTGTAGATAAAAGTTTAAGTGTATCAGTTAAGTTTTCATAATTTATAACTATAATTTAGACATTATATTAAAGATTTTAATGACATGTTTCATTATATTTAATTTATCGTGACCGGAATTAAAAAAAAAAGTGTTTCAGTGGCGCACACAAGGGGGGGGGGTGTCCTAGGGGTCCAGACACCCCAAAGCCGTTGTTTTTTTCCAATTGATTATAATTCTAAGTATATAGTACGGAAAATTTAATTAAATATTTGTTATTAATGATTAATTTTATTAATTAATGCTAATTATTTATTCAATAATTAGTTTTTTACTGTTTTTTGTTCCCGAAAATCAACAAAATCAAAAGGAGCATGATACAAGAATGGTGGACTTTCGACCCTGGACTTCTCCCCCCCCCTTTGAAAAATTCCTGTGTGCGCTGCTGATGTGTTTTCATGTGTTTTATACTCTATTATATATACTGGGATATAATTACTTTTATGGTCCGTTATTTGTCTAAAACTTCTCAGATGTATTTAATACGTAAGCTGGAGGTTTAAAGTGTTCCAGTGTTGTTAATTTATAATACATTAATCCATAACAATTTCCTAAGAAAGGGTTCTAAATAGTAATCTTTTTAAGTATTCCAATTAAATATTCTGCAAACACATCAAAAACAACAATGGATTAATCGGTTAAAACAAATTCTGTTAAGATGTATAAGAAAAAGAAATTCTTCAAAATTTTATATCTAAAATATGCGAATATATTCAGAAAATAATTTAAAAAATCCCTTTCTATCTAAAAATCTTTCATTAAACTTACACTGAAACAATTACAAAAGAAACTAGATCAGTACTGTTCTAGATAGGGAGGATGTTATTGCAAATTATATAAAGGTATTGAGCATTATTTAACAGTTAAATCAAATTCAATTTCAATGGTATTAACCATTCAGATAATTTATATTATATTATGCTGTTATAATTCTTTAAAAAATAGCACATTTGAATTGTAGTAGGATTCCATTTAGGATATATGGATTATAACAAATTCTTTTTTTTTGAGTGCTTGGAACTTAAAAGGCTCTAAGCTCATGTCTTTACTCGCTAAGTTATCCTTAAAGGTATCCGACTACGTTCGGAACCGTGATTTTGCAAAAGCGTATAAAAGCGTCACTTTGATTAAAAAATGAATATAAAATTGTTTTAAGAATATTATTACAATAAAAAATTATTTAAATACAATATTTTGACAAAAAAGGAACATATAGAATGACCCATTTTTAAAATATTCTCCTTTTGTGAAAAATGCTTCTATTATAATAATATTTTGCCTGTATATAGCTCAGACCTCTCTACAGAGGCTCAACCAGAATTTTTGAAATATATAACTTAGAAGTGGGCTTACCCACATTTTACAACAGAGGTGATCAATTTTAAGAAAAAAACGCCGATAATTATTTCAATAGGTGGTAACTCTGAAAATAATGTGAATTTTTCAAAAATCCTAGTTCAGACCCTCTGGAGAAGTCTTTACTTTATATAAGCGCGCGCGCGAAATATTATTATTTTAGAAGCATTTTTTATAAAAGTAGAGCATTTTGAAAAAAGATTATTCTAAGTTAATTTTTTGCCAAAATAGTGCATTTAAATAATTTTTTTTTGTCAAAATGTCCTTAAAACAATTTTATACATGTATTCTAATCTAAGTCACACTAAATATCCTGAAAATTATCCATTTATGCGCTTTTTTAAAATCACGGCTCCGAACGTTGTCGGATACCTTAAAATTCAGAGGTAGATGTGCTGTACCACTTTTTTTTGTCTTTTACTTTGGATGCAGTTCAAATGATGTACCAAGCGATTCACAGAGGCAGTTTTTCCCCACTTTTTTCTGGGAAAAAAGTTTGCCATTGTTTTTGTTTCAAATAATTCCCTTCATCCAGAAAATGTTGGATTTTTCCACTCAAATTATTTATATCTGTTTTTAAAATCTTAGAATTTACGTTTCAAATTTTTATAAATCGAAAAAAAAATATGTAAATAAAAATAGTGTAAAAGAGATGCAGGCCACAGAACTCCCTACAGTTTTTTTTCATGCTATCGCCAGAGTTTCCGAAAAATGGTTGAATCTCTAGTTTCAACAATTGCTGCTTTAAATCGATAAAACTCCTACTGCTTCTTTGAGGAAAAAAACCCTTGAAAACAAATTAGGATTAATGGTTTCAAGAAGAGATCTCGACAACTATTGGTCTATAGGGAACCGCGTTATTGGAACTCGGATAAATTTCGTTGCGATAGAAGAGCAATGTAAGTGATAAAAATGAAAATTTTGAGTTTTGAAAACTGATTTCTTTTCTCGTGCATTAGAAGGACGCGATCTGTTATTTAGTAATCCAGAAAAAAATCTTTTTAAATGAGTATTGAATTTCTTTTATGCTTAGTGTCTAGAGAACTCAACAACAATTTTTCTTATGCTAGTTTTCTAAACTCTTAAATCTGTTGTTGGATTTATGAAATGTTGATTGAATGTACGATCGTGACATGAATTGTAGCAATCTGGAGCGTTTTACGAAGAAACAGGATTTAAAATTCTCCGGGGATTTGACAATAAGAGACTTGATTTTGACTGAGGAAAAAAATGAATTGAGGTGAGCATTAGATATGAAATACATTTAGGTGTTTGAAAAATGATCGTAAAGGAATATCTGAATAGTATAAACTGTAAGTGGCTCTGTACATTGTTATAAACATTTTAAAGTTAAAAAAAGAGTATATTTAGATTTATGTTTTGATGGAAGAAGGCAAACAATGAAATATATTAGAAAAGGTAAACATTAAATTATACTTGACAAAAAAGATTTAAAATAATAGTAAAAAAAGAGGGAACACAGTGAACAACTGTTAAACCATCTGTACAATATTGAGGAAAATAAGACTTAATTTGATTTTGAATTAGACAATGGGTCAGCAACCAATGGCAAGTGTGCCAAATTTGGCTCGTGGTACAATTCTTAATATATATATATATATATATTGTTTCAGAAAATTTGATATATTTTTGGTTGTGAATTCGATATTTCATTTGCTTATTTTGTACTCTGTAAGTTTAGTGTCAGTTTACTGATATTTTGAAACTTGAAGGGCTCAAGGCGGGTGTATATGTTAAATCATGAAATTTGATATGCTTACACATCTTTCACTTGTAACTTTCTCCCCATTCCTTAGTGGGGTCACAATGGACATTTCTTTCACCCATACGATGTTCGGTGTCAGCTATCCAAAAAGGGACAGGGCTAATAAGTTTTTGTTATATAGAGAGCCACAGAAGATGTTTTGTTTTAGTCTTGAGTGTAGTTACTATAAGTTATAAAATAACGCTTGTGTTCCCCACCATCATTAAACTCTCTTTCAAAGATATCATCTGGATTTGGCAATTCCTTCTCTTACATTTTACTCGTTTGAAATAGTAACAGATGATTATGTCCTTAATATTTGGAATTATTTTATATTTTTTAAGACTTTAAATTTTATATATATCTACACTTATATATATATATATTGTTATGCTGCCTTTTTGTTTAAAAGAATTATTCAAGTATTACAGGTGTGTATTATGTGAACAATTTATCTTTTTCAATTATAATTTATTGCTTTGGGAAAGGGGCGGCATTTTCCATTTTTGTCCATAGCGCCGAAACTGCTAGAGCCGGCCCTGATGGAAAGGAAGATTTACGGAATTTTTGAAAAATCTGGAAAATAACTCTAAAGAATGCTTTGAGTTCTACATATCTATGTGAACAAATCTTTATTTATATGAAAAGGGGATTTTGAGTCTGCAAAGAAGTTATTTAATAACTTATTTGCAGACTAACTGAGCATTTAGAATCTAGTGTTAAATTTGAAAGTTGCAAAATATACCCCTGATATTACGATATTAAGTAGCTTTGCAAAAACAAGATTCATATAAAATTTTTAATTTTTTTATTTAACTACATTGCAGTAATACTTATATTTTTTGCTCTTTATTTTTTATTTTAATAATTTTTCTTGAAAAATGGATATTACATAATTTATAAAAAATTTCAATTTTTTTTATTTATGTTTATTCATGTTTTATTTTGCTTATTTTTATGCTCATAAATTTCTTAAAATGATGCATAATTATGATATAATAAAACTACGTCTGTATTTTTGACCTCAATTCCCTAATTCTGAATGCATTGCCACAGGAATAGAATTGTTTTAAATATTTCCTACTGCGCGACACCTTGAATCATATTGGTAGATTGGTTTGGCACACCACAAGAAGGTTGCTGACCCCTGAATTAGACATAGCTTGCTTGATTAATAACTAAAGTCGTACTTGAGAACCAAAACGATGTCTATTTGATAGAATTCAAGGCAGTAATAGCTACTTGTGAAGATCTTAAGGGCAAATAAATAAAAAGAAGTAGTGATGTATTGCTTTTCAAAGAGAAGAAATATCAATTAAATATAGTTTGATACATTAAACAAATCAAATAAATTCTACTTTGAACTCACTGGCCGGTTTTTCTATTTTCTGTTTTTGTTCTATTTTACGTGATAAAAAAAAACTGTGTTTCCCCCATTGTCATTAAAATAAATACGCCAGTTCTTCCTGAATAGTTTTGTATTTGGTTTGAGATTCGGTGATTGATTCATTGTTCCTTAATGTTGTACAGAGAAATAACTCGAGGGCTATTGGCAATGGACCTCGGAATTTTGAGGCACGTTCAAGCGATGAGTTGAAATAATTTAATGAACACAGAATGTAACAAAGGTGAGTCGTTTTAGATTATCCTACATTGTTAATAAAAAGCAATATTCTGATTTTTTTTTTATAAATTTATGGTTTCTATTGTAAGGGATCGCGTAATTTTGAAACAAGTCAGATGAGGAGGACTTCGAGTCTCATATTTCCCATTTCTAACTTTATCCACCTTTGTCTCTCTGTCTTACTATGACGGCAGATTACAGAAAAAGTGGTGCATATGAAATGAATATATGTATAATTCTATGAAAAAAGGAATATTCCCTCAAAACAGAGCAGTAGAAAAAAGTAATAAATTCATGTTAAATTTTTTTTCACAAAAAACTCTATCTACTAAAACTTTTTCTGTCTCTCTTTTTCCATCCTTCCTCTCTCCTTCCATCTTTCTCTCTCTATCTCCTCTCTCCTTCTATTTCTCCCTCTCTGTGTGTCCTCTCTCCTTCTCTGTGTCCTCTCTCCCTCTCCGTTTCCTATCTCTCTGTTATAATTCATAAATGGTCATGGTCATGGTCGTGAACTCGTGGTCTGCGTATTTCTGTTAAGTCATGAGTTCTGGTCCTGGTGTCACTAAAGACACAGAGGGGCTGATGTACGTTATATTTGTCAAGGACAAGTCCTCACGTTGGTGTGGAACGAAAGAATGAATAGCGGGGGTACATGCTCATGCGACGTTCTCGCCACTTGATCGAAGTTCAAAATTGTGAAGTCCATTGGCAATAGTCCTCTTGTAGCTTTTAGTGTGTGTGTGTGGCGTTAATAATTAATCAATATAACGCATATACATCAGTCTCACAATAAGCATTTACTTTTATTGTTATCAAAACAGTAAGTTGAACTGCATGGAAAAGTGTTCGAAAACTGGCAGAAGAATGTTTGTCTAGCGGACTTTCTAAAATAAACCATGTTTTATTCGTGTGCATGTGAGAGATATTAGATACTATAAAAATCTTCATCACTAATGAAGTAATTGTTGAAATGACTCCTTAATTTTAAATTAAAAAAAGCAATCTCTCAGAGCTAGTTAAAAGATCTATTTTTGATCTGCTTAATCAAGGCTATATAAGACGTTTTTAATTATATAAGATAGTGTAATAAAAGAGTGTTTTTTTCCTAAAAAATAATATTCTGCAGTTATTTAGTAACCTGCATGTTCAAATGTTAATTTATATGTAATTCAGTTTATTCGATTTAAGATGTATAAAATCAAGGGCACATATCTTTTGAGGTACTCAACAAAATGGCTTAAACACCTCTTAAAATTTGATCTGATGAGACCTAGTGAATGAAAGTGATCTTAGTGGTTTGATCATGTTGTCATATTAAAAGTACATAAAATAAATTTTTTTATCAAACATTTCTTTAAAAATGTCTCCACTCAGTTTTTTCAAATATGTTTTTACAGTAGTTTTAAGATATAACAATCATAACCTCAATCTATCTTCAATTGATCGATTTTAAGATAAATTTTTAGTGAAGATTGCTTTGAATTAAAGGAAAACTCTTTTACGAAAACATTCTACCGATTCATATGGATACAAGACATTTCTTGTATTTGGTACTGAATTCACATATTGTCGATATTAGTGATCCGATAAGGAAACAATTTACGTAAAAAACTTATTCGCTTTTTCAAACCTAACTCATTTTGATTATATTTTCTGCAATAAAAAGCAACGTTTCGGTTAACCAGTGTTCATTTACATATTTGTCCAATAATTTATATACGTTGATTTTCTATTGGCATATTGTGAACTGCTAACAATAATATAAAAACACTTTTAATCGAAAGATGATTTAATGAAAATAACAGGTCGTACAGATAAAACCACAGAAAAGAGTCTAATATAGCCAGTTTAGTAATGTAACTGAAAGAGCAAGTGTTGAAAATGGTTCCAAAAAGAAGGTATTCAAAATCGATTTTCGTAACGAAGTATATAGAAGACATTAATGTGGTTTAAAGCTTTAAAAGCTTATGTGACTCTCTAGTCTTGAGAAATAGGGGACCTCAAGGTCTATTTGTAAGAGATGTTTTACACTAAATTGCCTCCCCCCCTCAAGAAAAAAAAAAAGAAAGAAAAGGTAAGCTGAGTTAAATACTCAACATCTTTATGGTGAAAGCAACCGTATCCTAATGTGCGTCCAAATTATTACTATTATCCTATTGGACAATCTATAAAAAATTTTACCTAGATAGGATCAGAAGTAAATCACCAAAATGACATGAATCCTGAAATCAGAAAGATCGCCGTTTCTTTGGTTTAAGATCATTACTGAAGTCTCACTTAATAAAAAGAAAGACAAAATTCCTGTTGTATAAGGTACTGATTAAATCAGTTTTGACTTATGCCTCAAAGACATGGACCTTGACAAAAAAATGAGAGATCTTGGCGACTTTTGAAAGGAAAGTTCTGCATGCAGTTCTCGATAATAAAAGGAGAAAAGGTATAATTTTGAAATTTATAAGAATTTTAATAGTGATGATATTATTACCGTAAAATCCGGCGTATAACGCGCACCTATACTTTCAAGCTAAATCTTTTAATTTTTAGGTATATTCGCGTATAACGCTCACCCCCTTTTTTACGAAGAAACCTGAAATATACATAAGCAATGCTCTTATGTTTTTAAGTCATTTATTCGAAGTATTATCTTTGTTTTTTTTGAAAAAATAGTATATTTCTAGAACTATGTCTCTTTAACTTCATGAATTATGTCATTTCTTTTAAATAAACACTATTTCGATATATATAGAGGCCTAATATATCGAATACTCATATATTTTTTTTTTTTAAAGCTGCCATTTTTATACCCGGCGTATAACGCGCCCCCGTAAATTTCGATCTATTTTTTTTGTGTTAAAAGTGCGCGTTTTACGCCGGATTTCACGGTATGTGTGTGTCTGGGTACTTTGTGTATGTGTGTGTGTAACGAAGAAATTTGAAATGTCAATATATATATTTTTTATGTTTTGAAGTAATTTATTCGAGCTATTATCCCACAGACTTTTGAAAAAAATAGTATACTTCTAGAACTGCAACCGTTTTGCTCATAAGGCAAGTCGTTTCTTTTAAATAAACAGTATTTAAATACATCTAGAAGTAAATTTTTTTTATGACCACCCTTTTTGTTATTTTTTTAAAGCTGTCATTTTTTACCCGGCATATAACGCGCACCCTTAATTTTCGATCTTATTTTTTGTGTTCAAAGTGCGCGTTATACTACGGATTTTACGGTAAGTCCATAAAACTAAGTAGATGGAGATGGGCAGGGCAAATAGTAAGAATGAGCCCAGAACGAGCAGCATTGAAAATTCTTAATGCAACTCCCTTTAATAAAAGACCAAAAGGGAAGGCCCAAAAGGAGATGGAAAGACTGTGTGGATGAAGAATTTGCCATTCTAAAAGTGAAGAAATGCTGATCAATTACTGGAGAATGGTAGAAAGGAAAAAACTTCTAAGGAAGGCTTAAGCCCACAAAGGGTTGTCATACCAATGTTGATGATGATCCCATTGGACATTGTAACACTATCTACTATATTTTAACTTAGGTTTTCTCTAGCCCAAAGATGAGGGTATGTTATGATTGGATAGATAAAGTAATTTTTTAAGCTTTTGAATGTACTATTGTGTGGCAATAGTCTGAGATAAACTTCTTATGAACAATAGCCCTAAAAATATATTATTATAATTGGTTTTTTTCCATCATAATCACATGAAAAAATGCGATACCTGTTACCCCATAATTTTCCAAGATTAAGCTCAGAGATTAAAATGTTGCAGCGCACACATATTTAAAAAAGATCTAAAATACAGTTTCTATAGATTCATCGATAATGTATCAATAATTTGATCATTGAACCTGTTAATGGCGGTGCAAGTCGGGAGTCATTCAATAGTTTTAAATACTGCTGCATCAGACCTCATTTTAAGTAAAACACCCGAAAAGTAATTTACCAGGCTTAAATTTAATTTCCGAACTAAAGCTCAAATTCTTTTGCTCCTGGAGTATTTTTAAAGCGAATTAATGCCCAGCTTTCCTATTTCTTCCAATCAGTGAAAATTTTCTTACGTTTTAAAACGACAGCGAAAAGCAACTTTCAAAAAATACTTGGCTGAAATACAATATTTCATTAAAGGAGTTCGCACGTAATTAAAATGCATTTGCGTCCTAGTGAATCAGAGAAATTCCGGTGGGATTCCAGTTCACCCAATCGTTACCACAGGCAATTCGAGTTTAAGTTTTCAAGACATTAATCTCCAATCATGCTTTATAAGCATATTTTTCTTCGCATTTCTCCTCTGTTGGGTGGTTTTAATTTAGCCTCAGGATTTTCCAAGTGATTAGATTAGGGCTTAACGACGCTTTGATTCCACCATTTGCGCCCGTGTGCTTCAATGCCTTCCACCTCTGGGGGAGGGAGGATCCATTAAGAAAGCATTGGGAGTCTGGCTTGTTTCGCCGCTCAAGGTGTGGATAGTATGGTTATTAGGGCAGAAGGGGGTAGAGTCGAGTGTTGCTTGATCAGAAATTATATGCTTGCTTGGGTTCCAACCCCGCGTGCGTGAAATGCGGAATGTAAAATTTACATAGACGTGTCGCTTGGTGAAGAATTTTAGCCAAAAGTGCTCAGTAAACAAACTTTTGGGAAGAAATTTCTTTTTATACGAAATATTTCGGAAAGAGGTATCTTTAGTTTAATTTTATAGGAGTCTTAGAGTTTATATCATGATATTAAAGTACTCCAATGCCACCAACGATAAGGTATATGATGTGGAATAATAATATTTCCTGAAATGGAATTCTGAAAATATATGGTAGAAAATTATTAGTTTCGATATATAGGTTTTAAACTATGCGTTTAGGGTGAATGTAAATACGTAAGTAGTTGTTTTAAGTCTCTTCGAACCCAGTTCAAAGGAAAATTACTTTTTGATGCGTCAAGTTGAATAAATTTTTCTTTAAATATGCACATTTAGAAATGGCATTTTGCACATAGTTTGGGAATTGAGTAATTTCAGATTTAAACTTTTATCTACCTTGTTTTTTCGGTTTTAGATGCTAATCCTTTTTATATTTTTAATAGCTGGTTCAATTTTTTTAAAGAATAACGTAATAGAGCTACTTTATGGGCTAAGGGGGTGATTCTATATAAGGTTTGATAGAAAACTTCGTGGAATGACCTGAGAAAATTCAGCGTGCTTTGATTTAGAGCATTGTTGTAGAAAAATATTGTTGCCAAATCCATACCAGCTAAAAGATGCCTAAAAACTGTTCAAACTGAACAAACATCTGAAAATAGTTTTTGACTCCAAAAAGCTTCAGTGTGCTTTAAAGACCTACTCAGGTATTCATCTGGCCTAGACATCCCCTTCTGAGGGCACTTCGAAGGCTGTTTAGATTGGTGATGATAAACACAAGCGGAGAAACATAGCCACAAGTAACAAAAACTAATGATGATTTATATTAAATTTTCTTCATTCTCAAATCCCTTTAAATACTTTTGAACCAAGAAACTGATTCTGAGGTTGTTATGATCTTATATATAAGTGACCTTTAATGGAAGCCATTAAATGTATAATAAATAAATTTTTCGTTACTTAACTGTAAAAAACTCATTCATGAATCTCGTTAAGTAAAATTCTCAATATTATTTTGAACATATGAATAAGCCTTTAAACTTTCTTTTCATTTCAAAACCAAGAGAGAATGACTTAATTTTTCCATAAATGTTCACATATTATTTAAAACATTTCACATATTACATAAAACAAACATATAATATCATACATTAAATTACTCACTTGGGATAACCGCTTTACACTATTACTTTTTGAAATTAAGTTAAATGTAGCATGTAATAAAAGCTTTCATATTTCCAACTTCAATGTAATCAGGTCTTGAGTTCGAGTTTTTTTATAGTCACAATCCAAGAAAATCCGTTATCTATCCTAGAGGCCTTAAAAGAAACACAGGCATTAAAAATTTGAAAATTCAAATTACAGTTAATTAAAGATTATACATAAAGGTAGCTAAAATTCTTTATGTGTCATAAAATCTACCCACCAGTTCAAAAAAATAGAAACCTGTAAAGTTAAATTTTGTGGCCTATACACATTAGAATGAGTTATAAAAATCGCCATATGAATTAATATCTAATATATATATCTTGTATAGAACTTAAATCAAAGATTAACAAGAAAAATCAAAAACGTATATGAAAATAGATATAATTATAGATAAATATAACTTTAAAAGCGTATATAATTTTAGATAAACTTAATGCTTTAAAATCAATTGGAAAAAAAATTTGAATTTTCTTTCTTAAGTGGAAAGGTAGAATTGCAATTAATATACTGAATGCACGAGTTTACAATTAATTTCAAGGATGTCAAATTGGGCATGATTTTGTAACAATTCATTAAAGAAATCTTTACATATAATCAGGGTTATAAGAAATTTTATGTGGAATATAGTTATGATATTATTAAACAGAAAGTTTGTGCAATCAAAAATAATTTAGACTTCTGGAGAGATACGAGACTCAAAAATCAAATCAAAATAGCACTGTATTTGCAAATCAATATGAATTTGAGCTTAACTGACGACGACATTTTATCTAAATTTTTAGATAATATATTAAAATTTTATCTAATATATTTAAATATATATTCTTCATTTAGAATCAGAATGGAATTGTTCAGTAGAATCTCATAATCCATTACATGGCGTATTATTTATATTCTACTGTGAAGCCAAACAGAGATTCTCAACTCTAAAAATCTAGGTATCAAATATTCAGTCATTAAAAATCATTTCAATAATACAAAAATATGATTCTAGATTTTATAAGAAAAACTAACACAAAAATGAAATTCATGCATGAAAATAATTAAATAAAATGGTGAAAATTTGATAGCTACATACTGGCGTCCAAAAGTTAAGAATAATTGTAATTTCTTTAAGTAGGATAGGAAATTAAAGAATAATAAGAGGAAATTTTACAAATATAGAAAGGTATTATAAAAAAAGGGAATGCTTGAAGAGCACTTAAAAATAAATGTATTGTTTGATTTATGTTAACTAAAGCAAGAGGTTCACGTCTGTCACTACAGTAACAAAATAGAAACATTTGATAAGGAGTGGGGAAATTTTTTGTTGCAATGCAAGCATCACAGTGATGTTTCATGCTACGAATGAAAATCTAGATCAATTGTGGTGGCAGGTTCTGCTTCTGCAGAAGAATGGTTTTGAGCTCAACACACACACACACACACACACACACACACACACACACACACACCACACACACACACACACACACACACACACACACACACACACTACACACACACACACACACACACACACACAACACACACACACACACACACACACACACACACACACAATGTCCTGCGGTGAAGGCTGACGAAACCTTTTGTCCAAGTGTGTCTCAAAAATGCTCAATCAAATTTAATTCCAGGGACTTTGCCTACCATTTTGCATATACTTGGGTACTTTTACTTTCATGACATTCCTCTACGAGTTGAGAAAGGTGTGACATCACATTGTTATCCGTGAATAATATCTGTGAGCCCGTAATACCTTGGAAATGATGGACATGAGATTCCAGAACCTCATCTTTGTACTTTATTCTATTAACCAATTGTAAATATCAAGGTTTGTACGTCTCTAGCAAACTTTCGGCCCAAAATAAAACACCACCTCCTTGATACTGATTTCATTCTGTGATGTTATGCGGGTGATAACATGATCCATGTTCTCTCTAGATAATGCTACGTCAAGAATTTATCTATAAGACGATTCGTGATTCATCTGAGAATGTCACGGAGCTCATTGATAGTTAGTTTTCAATTCCTATGTTACTGATTGTATCATACATGTTCTCTCTTTCCATGCGAGTCAATACTACGCAAGAAACTTGTCCTCTTGCGAACTGGCTCCTCCATGATATTCTTCTGTAAACTGTTCCTGGAAATCATTGTTTCAGAAGTTGCTGTAAGCCCCCGAGATAGCCATCCTCATAGATCTCACAAGGTACTTAATCTTAACCTCATCCGATTGCGATTTTGTCAAGCTCTTGTTACTCTCTGTCTGCCTATTTAAACTTATCAATGAGAGTCTCCAATGGTTTGACACAGCGTCGAAATTTCGCAATCTGCACCTTTTACGACGTTAGACACTTCTGTATGTAATCATCCACTTTCTAAAATTTCTTTGATTCTGTTTGCTTAAAACAAGTCAATCTGTCTTTTTTGAGCAGTAATCAACACTTTTGTGAAAGTTTAAATATACACGAGAGCATTAAATGCACAAAAGATAAAAATCTCAAAAGCACATTTACATCAGTATTCTCAATCTAGGCCCTCTTATAATCCTTTGGCGTCATTGACGAAAATTTTAATGCACGCAAACTTTGTCTAACACATCAACAGATAATTTCGGGTTTTTCCTTTTTTCATTTAACCCTACCGTGCGATGGAAATCAGCAAGAGGGAAACGTTTGAAATAGAGCCATCTCTCGTGGTGATGCAAGCAACAGTTCTACGAGGAACACATTAAAAAATCGTGTGGGTAGTATCTTGACGGTTGAAAGCCAATATTCCTTAAATCATCCTCCGTAATTCGTCCTCCGATTGAGGTTGTGGTATATAAAGAGAACGACGCCCGATTCCATTCCAGATTGCTCGATCTGTAAAAAATCAGGAGACATCTTACATCAATGAAGCGATTGGATAAGTTGCAAGGTTTATCTGGCGAAGAATACAGCATGTGACTGCGCATTGCTCTGTTAGAGAATACCATGTAATCAGGAAGGAATACCATAGAGAATACCATGTATTAGAATACCATGTAGATGTTAGAGAATACCATGTAAACATGCAAAATAGTATAATCAGGTGCTGCAGCTAATTAACGTATCATAGTACCATCAATGTGTCTCTGATGTGTATTAGAAGATAAGGTATTCATATCCGATAGCACCCTAAGACATTAAGCCACGTAAACAAGAGGTGTGGTATTCAACAATGATGATCGGATTGGCTCTATTTACTCCAGAGTCTCACAAGACTATCATCAGAAAAACAGAACTGAGATTCATCGTCGAATACCTCATTATGTTATTCAGTTTTCCAAGAGACTCGGTCCCGTTACCATTTCAGTTTTTCGTATCCGTGGGTTGATGCGAATGACATTCTTCGTAAAGGACAGCTTGTGTGCAAACCACTTAGTCAATTGTCGTGAAAAACTATTCTCTCAGATATTAGAGCATCCACAGGATATCAAGAGAAGTTAATCGTAGGGACCCTGCAGTTCTTTGGATGCATTGATGCATTCATTGACCAGTTAAAGATATCAGTAAAAATACAGTGACCAGTACACACAGTCTTGTATTCTCCTAGACTGTACATCTAGGAGAATTTTTTATTTCACGGAAATTCAGATTTCGTTCTAATATCTATCCAGTCCTACGCACAGTGGACGCATCCATATACGTTTTAGCAGTAATACGATGGATTGACTAAACAGTTGTACATAAGTCTAGGACTTTATCCCTCGTAAAATCGTCCAATTGTAAGAATTACCTTAGGTGTCTTCGTCCAGAGTAGAGACTGTTGGCTCATCCGCCATTTTCTTCCTTTTTATCCCACGCTATAGCCTCGGATCAGCTAGCAATTTCAGATCATATGCATAACATTTTTCATTGCGTATTCCCCAAAATTTACATATTTATGATGTAGCATTTATTTTCTAAGCCTGGCACATATGGACTGGAGCATATATGTATATGCTCCAGTTCAGTTTTCTTGAGAAGGATTTTCTTTACTTCCTTTTGGTCCTGAACCTTTCAAGATATTGTGTAATACTTAATTCTCTTTATTTAATGGACGACTGTCAAATTTTGTGGCGAGTTGACTCAATATTACATCAGTCACTGGATCCGACTAATTAGCGTTCTCAGATAAAAAAAATTATGTGGTTAAAGAGTTTTATCGATATAAATATATAAACTAAGGGCTTTAGATTAAAAAAAAGGTTACTCTTTTGTTTGTTTTCATAAGATTTGCTCGTCTGTTGTTGGGGCTGCTTTTTGATATTAGTTTGGGAGCTTTCTTGTATAATGTGTCGTCCAGAACTATCGTAAATAAATCGAATTCATGATCAACATTTCGGCTACAATTACACCAGAAATACATGAAGAACCCAAGATTTGTGACATACACACATGCATATATATTATATATATATATAATGTATTGGAGTAATTATTGAATAACTCTTAAGGATTGACAGGGAAATGCTAAGTGGAGCCGTTTATCATATTATATTTTATTCCAAGGTTCAGCAAAACAGTCTGTATTCCAAGCCATGACAAGACGAGATCTCTTTCAACGTTGATCAGCAGCGAGTGAGTCGTTAGTACACGTGTCTTTCTTAAGTCCGGCGAAAGTAGAAGTCAAAGTTCTTATGCGGGAGGTGTGTTGAGTTGTCCTGGTATGAAGTTTACCCCAACTGACACTTGAAGGGCTGGGGATTCATCACACACACACACACACACACACACACACACACACACACACACACACACACACACACACACACACACACACACACACACACACACACACACACATATATATATATATATATATATATTACTATCATTAAGCAAAAGGGCGATTGTTTGGTAGTAAATATATCCTTTATATTTTTATATGTATGTATTTAGAGGTATACCACCATTCAAATTGAAGCAATTATCTGATTTCCTTCACTGGCAGCCTTAGCCAAAGTAGTCATGGTTACGGACTCGTAGCCGGAGAACCACAAGTTGAAGTCCTTGTGCCACTGAAGACCCACCGTGTAGAGGGGCTGATGCACGTTACATCTGTCTTGACAATGTCCTCACATTGCCATAGTGTGGAGTTAAAATAGAATGGGCAAGCTCAGGTGTCGTCCTCGTCACTTGACCGTGGTTAAAAATTACGAGGCCCATCGCAAATAGCCCTCGTGTTGATTTAGAGTACGACGTTAATAAACACTCATTTTTCCATTGGCTTCCTTTATCTAAATAAATTCTTTGTGTGTGTTACTATCATAAAATTAAACATAAAGAATGAATAACAGTTTGAAAAATTAATGTGAGACAGCGATAGCTGATTTCAAAGAAATTTAAGTATAAAATATATTAAATAATAAGTAATTCGTATATTGGATTTATTTAACTACTGAAAAATGACTAAATTTAACTAAATGCTGGCCAGCCTTATTTTTCATATACGGTGTTCGATTTTCCAGCTTTTCCTCTTATTTGACGTCAATCTGAAAGGTGCGTATTAAATTAGTCTATTAAATGTCACAGCGAAACGCTTTCAAGCTCAAAGGCACCATTTATCATCCACGGAGCATTTCACAATCTCTGAATAATATGAATCGAATTCTCAGAAGACAAAGTGAGCAGTTTTAAAGCAATTACGTTCGGTCATATAAGCGAATCAGCAAATGCTAATTGAGAGACGAATTACATAGTGCTCATCAAATCCGTATTTATATTTGTTGGATCGCCGAAACATTCGTATATAAACGTCTCACTGGTGATAAATGACACATTAACAAACAAGTTCTGGCGGAAATACTTTAATTTACCTGAAACAGCGCTTAATATTTTGATGTCAGAAGTAGTGAAATATGTTGGAAATTATATTGAAAGATGGTGAACACATGCAGTCCAAGAATTCTGAGAGTTAATAGAAATAAAAGTATTATAAATATGACTGAGGACTATTTTATGAAGAGAAAATAGAACTGTTCACAGTGGCGCACACAAGAGGGTCCGGAGGTCCGGCCCCCAAACCTGATTTTTCCGATTGATTATAGTTCTAAGTATATAGTAAGTAAAATTTAGTTAAGTATTTGTTATTAATGATTAATTTTATTAATTAATGCTACTTATTTATTCAATAATTAGTTTTTTACTGTGTTTTGTACCCGAAAATCGACAAAATCAAAAGGAGCATAATACAAGAATGGTGAACTTTCAAACCCGGACCCCCCCCCTCCCCTTGAAAAATTCCTGTGTGCGCTATTGACTGTTTATATTGCATTTCCCGCACATTCGTAACAAGGAGATTTAAAATTTAAAAAATCATATTTATTTTTAATGATCTCATATAAAAATAAAGCCCATTTTTTTGAAAAAATATTCTAAATTTGTTTCTGACGTCCAGAAAATAAAATATCAATAAAAGAAATTGCTTAGAATAAGCAACTATACAACATGTATAATTTACTATTAATCTTACACCAATGAAATTTTAATCAAATGAGAGTATATTAGAAAATATTAGTTAATCTCAATGAGTATTATTTTATTTCATACTGCAGACGCAATATAAAATTCCTTATGAGGTAATGCTAGGTGAAATCTAAAAGCAGTGAATCATTATTGTGTACATGCTGTTCAAAATTCCATGCTGAAAATTTAGTTATATTTAAATATTCTACGTTGTACTGTTTACTCTTTTTAAACAAAAAAAAAAAATTACTTCAATGCAAAATTTTGAATTTCTTCCTTTGCCTTCATGGTATGATAATAATGTGTCATGAATAATAATTTCCTCTTTAAAAATACGTACGACAAAACATCATAAACAGGAACTAAAAATCTTGGTTTTATGAATGAAAGCGATGTTTATCTTTTGCAGCACATTTGAAGTTCAGCCAACTCTATACTTCCTTACATCTGTGTTAGTGGCATTTTTTTAAACACACCTATCACATCCAATATATTATGATGACATTGGGTTAGGGAAAATCATGTGCTGTTATTTAAATTTTTCGCAAAAAATAGTGACACTGCAATTTGAATATTTCGTGCTCATTTTGGCAAAAATCCAAATGTTTTCTATTACATATACACATTCTACAAATACTGCAGCTCCTTTAAAATTAAAAAAAGAAATGATTTGCTATAAAAAATATTGAGAGAGAAAACTGTAAAAAATAGTTTAAACATTACTCCATAATTAAAAAGATTTAAATATGAAATTTTTTAAACAAAATCATTAAAAATTATAAGAGCAAGCTAGCAGTAGCATACACAGACCTCTCTCACGGGGGTATTACATTCTAAAAAACTCGTTGTCAAAAGTGCCGAGTATCTCTGTAGTAAAAATTAAACATCTACTTGTCAATGGGGGTGAACTCCAAAACCCAACCTTTGTATTCTCAACTGCATGAATGATGAACATTTGAAAAGGGCGAGTATTGCATAAAAGAGGATTTTTAATAAAACAAAAATAAAGAAATAAAAATAAAAATAAAAAAACTCCCAGATACGGTTACTCGACCTTTTTGAATTCACCTATGAGAACGCTTATTCAATAATCATTATTCAAAATAATTTAATTATTTATACATAAGCGGAAAAGAGGTAAGAGAGACGGTCGTACATAAATGAAAAAAAAGTCCATATATATGTACACTCAAATTTTATTTTGCTTTTTAAAAATGATAATTCATTTTAAAATCCATGGAATAGATTATATTTTCAATAACCGAATATTTGAAACTGCAGCTGTGTAATTTCAAAAAGGCTTTATTCAATAAAGACGATTATATGGATTTCAAGGACATATCAACATTTTTTTGGGGGTTAAAAAAACCCCTTAACTCCTCCAATATGCTCCCCAAACAATGGCTCGCCCTTTTATAACTTGTCGCATAAATTGAAATTGGTTTCTCTTTTTATTAATATATAAACTGAGAAGATAACCGATGAAATGCAAATGTATTCTCTATCGGTGGGGAAAAGGGGGAAAGACCCTCACTGTTCAAGAAACTTAAACATCTGTGTTTCCCCATCCTTAAATAGAGAACGATTTTTTTCTCTTTTCTGAGGGGGGGTTAAATTAAACCAGACAAAAGTAATTAGGAGATCATAGAAAAGTGTCTGCTTTTCAACGAAAGCTTTTGATTTAATATACGAATACATAACGATTGATGGATGTGGTTATAACCTTTTAAATTTAAACCCCTACTTTGACTTCTTTTTAAATTTTATTTCAAATGGCTTATTTATATTAAGTTCACCGTTTTTCAAAAAAAATCCCCTTTTTTTGTTTGTAAAAATTTTTTTTTAAAATTTTATAATATAGACAACCTAATTTTTTTTAAAAAAATACTCATTAATTCTTAATATACTGAGAAAAAGATAAATACTTTTATCGTGCTAGTTTTATTTTATATGTAGGTGAGACATTTATAATTATTTACAACTGTAAAACCACTTAGCGTAAAAATGCACACAGTTCATTCTTCTTCATTAAATAATAAAGGCCACAAAACTTCATCATTTATAATTTAGATTAACTTTGTAGAAAATCTTAGATTTTTTTATATGCTAACTAAGAATTTTATCTGGATCCGATGCTTTTAGTTTCATAGAATTTCTTCAGACACATAAAGGATAAAAATAATTTCAATCATAAGTTATTGATGTTAGATAAATAACGTACACACACAGTTATCTATATATAGCAAATTTTTCTCATAAACGAAGCCTCCTTCCTCTTTATTTGAAGAAATGAGCATTTCAGTTCATTTCTCTGAAAAATTTCGAGATCTATTTTGCTAAAAATAAGAATTTATTTGTGAATAATATTACTTAAGTGTGTTTTACTTTTATTTCTAGGACTCCACAAAGTGGTCAAATAAAATAAGTTTTTGTCAAGGAATTTCCTAAATTTTTTTTCTGAGCCTATATCGCTTTGAATAGCAAAATAATCGCTTTCAAAATTTTTTGAAAATGTATGTATAAATCTTTAAAGAATATTTAGGAATATTTCTAAGAGAGAGAGAGAGAGAATACACTTGCTAGAAGTTAAATTCATATATGGTATAATTCATAAATACATATAAAAAAAATTCCTAAATATTCTTTAAAGATTTATACATACATTTTTTCAGTTTTTTTTCATGTGCATGGTTTAAATATCTTCACCATGCTGATCAGCTCTTTTTCAGAAGAGCCGGGCTGTTTTGTATATTTCCTTTAAGATATTTTTTTTAAAACTTCAATTTTATTCTTCCAGCAACTTTAAAAATATTTAGCATTTTTTAAATATAATTTCATTATATTAAAAGTGATAATTCAAGGGGCTATTAACATATGTACAAGAGTTGAAAAAAACAGAGTAAAACAATCTTACATTATACATTTTAAGTTTTTATGAATATGTCACATTATCTAGAGTTATTGTACAATGTTCTGTATAGCAACATGAATTAGTAACATAAATACATTCAGATTTATTTAAGAGCTTATAAAATTAAAATAATAGTTACAGATGACTATACCTCTAAAATTCAATTAAAGTCTAAAATTAAAATCAGAATAAGCAATTACAGAAATGGTAATCTGATATTAACTTTTATCTCATGGAAACGCAAAAATGAGAGTCATGAAATATTTTTTATAATTTCAAATTGAAAATTCATTGAACTAATTATTTAATTGCAGACACTTTCTCACATATCAGTAAAGACACATTTTAAAATAACAAAACCCGAAACACGTTTTTTAAAAATTTATCTTTAGTCGTAATAACTGGACCCTATTTCAAGTTATACATTGTATCGTTTTACTTATATATATGAATATCTTCATCAAAACTTTTTTAAAACTATAATCATTAGAATTTCGGTTTAACTATTCGCATCAGCGATAAATTACCTGTGGTCAAATGTCCATGTGATAACGTGCTTGTAAGCTAAATGATGATATGTCCGAGCGATAAAGGTGTCACCAGTCATTCGCTACACGATTACTCTTCCTTGTTGCAAAGTGTGTATGCAATTACGTCCGAAAACTAAGTGCTCGTGAGCTATGCGCCCTATAATAATTTATCTGTATGTATCAAATGTTTCTAAGGCGATATAATGATGTACTAAGTAATATGATACACCCTTCAGTGTAAATAGGAAAACTATTAACCCATGCACTTGGAATAATATCTTAGCAATTTTAATGGATGAGCGGGAAAAAGTCTGCGCGCGTCGCCCTTTTCTTTGACTATAGACACTGAGTCTCAATTAGCATTATACTATTCTAACCCCAGACAAATAAATTGTTTTTTTTATGAAATATTAAATGCATATCAAACTATAATGCATAGTGGTACCCTATAATAAGATTTTCTAGTGTTAAGTAAACAATCTATTTTTTAAAAAAAAATTATTCAATATATATGGAGAATATGATTTTAAAAACTGAATAAAGTTATACCTACGTAAAAGTTGAGCCCTGTGAGTTTTTTAATTTACTAAAAATATATACATTTTAGTTTGATTTTTTGAAATTTTAAAATAATTTTACTGACTACTTTTAAATATTATTTTCCTTTAAAGAATTATGAAACATATGCGGGATTTTTCGGTAACCTTAAAATACATATAGTTTACTATTGTACTTTAAGGCTATTGGCTAAATTTTTGACATATATCGTCTGGTTAAAATTTTGTTTTTGCTTCTTCTTTAGATTTAAAACTATTTAGTATATGTTAGCATTAATTATATACATACATATATATATATCTGTATCTAATTGGTTATTATAGCAGTAAGTATTTAAAAATCAAGTTCTTCTGAAATATTATTTTTGCATCGCAAAATCATACGCTGAGTTTTTTCAACTTTCAACATTCGTTTTATATTTAATCAAAAATTGCTAAGAAGTTAGTTTTTTTTTTTATAAAAAAAATACTTATATTAATAGAATAGATTAAATTTTTTTTTTGCGTAAGTTGTATTTTTATGTTTTACAAAAATGTATGGTATTTTTAATGAATAATTCGCATCTAATTTTATTTTGATTACTTAAATGATAATTTCTAATATTTATATTTTAATTTAGCCTAAATTTCTACCAATTTTATTTTCCCAAGATACCTTTATAATTAAAAGAAAGAGAAAAACCTTTTAACAGTTTTTTTTAAAAATCTGCTACTGTTCATTTAATTCATATATTTCATTACTATGAGACTGTGATGTCCTTTTTTTCAAATAATGTAGTCTTAGAATACGAAGAGAATTATTGTTAATTTAATAAAATCTTTTTCTTTTTTGTTTAAAAATGTAATTAAAACAAATGCAACGCTTCTTATCTGGTTAAGGTTTCATTTTCTTAAAAAAAAAAGAAGGATAACCGTCCTTTTTTTATTTACTTATTTTTTGCTAGGTTCTGGAAATTTTCAGCTTGTTTTAAAAAAAAAGTCTTATTATTAAGTGAGAATTAGATGTTTATGATGATAATGGGAGGATGAAAGACAGATACTTAATGAATTAAAAAGAAATCAAAGAATTTGCTTATTAATCTAATTGTTCCGCATAACATCAGCAATGAGAAAGACTGATACTTGAGTCTTACTCGAAATCAAATTATCTAAAATTAAAGAGAGAAAATTTTTATAAGGATTTTTAATTCTTCTATTAATTAGTTTGATTTACCGTCCCCCGATGATGGACGTATTTCAGAAATATAAAAATAAAAACAAAATACTCTAGCTATGTTTTTAATTTGCCGTAAAATCCGGCGTATAACACGCACTTTTAACAGAAAAAAATGAGGTCGAAATTTACGGGTGCGCGTTATACTCCGGGTATAAAAATGATAGCTTCAAAAATAAAAAAAAAATGAGTTTAAAAAATTCGAAACCTCTACATTGATCGAAATACTGTTTATTTAAAAGAAATAACCTATTTAATGAACTTAAAGGGTTGTAGTTCTAAAAATATGTTATTTTTTCAAAACTCAGGTATATAATATCTGGAATAAACAACTTCAAAACATAATAGCATTGCTCATGCACATTTCAAATTCTTTCGTAAAAATGCGGTGCGCGTTATACGGCAAATATACCTAAAAATTAAAAAATACAGCTTGAAAGTATAGATGCGCGCTATACGCCGGATTTTACGGTAATTAATGAAATCTGTATTATACATATAAATTGAATAAGGCAAGAAATATTCGATAGGGATAAATGATTTATAATATATATGTGTGTGTTTCCGTCTTTTTATATTTTTTTTAATCAATCCCATTTTCACAGACAAGTCAACTTTTTTACGAGTGCTGCATTCAAAAATTGTGAAATTGAATTTTCTGTCAATAACAATTGATTTTCACAGTTAAAACTCCATAATTATTTTGTACCCCGAAAATTAGTCCAAATTAGAGAACATTTCCTCCCCTGAAATATAATATCAAGAAAAATGGAACGAAAAACGAGATGTTCTGACTGAATAATGAAAAGAAGCTTGGAACTGAGAGGAAATTGTGGCAGCCGGATCGGGTTCGATCTCTACTGTCGATCGATTTGTCACAGAACTGAATTACTTCCCGAAGCAAACGTAACGCGATTCACATTATCGATTACCATTTGGCCTCAAAATTTTTCATGCTATTTAACTGGCTTCCGATCATCACTTTCTGCAGCCACTCTCAAAGTGAGCGTTCTTTTAATATCGGAAATATTTCTCCATCGTTTGTAGGTATGCATTCACCCGGTT
Source organism: Trichonephila inaurata madagascariensis (assembly GCA_019973955.1). Classification (NCBI taxonomy): domain Eukaryota; kingdom Metazoa; phylum Arthropoda; class Arachnida; order Araneae; family Nephilidae; genus Trichonephila; species Trichonephila inaurata. The sequence goes on from BMAV01002240.1 coordinate 632,345, forward strand.
CAATTCTGCGTTTACAGGTTGAGCTTTGTTCAAATATCCATAATATATTTGCGGTCTTACCCATCTCGTTCATCATATCCTTACGCCGTTATCAAACATTCATCATTCAGCCATCCCCAACCCCTTCTCCACCACATCCTTCGCATTTTTATGCACGTATAATTACTCCAGGGGCTGAGGATAAATTGCAAAATTTAATCCTCGATCGATAACTCTGTTTTGAAGAGCTGGGATATCGTACGTGATAATTAAATGCAATTACATTTCTCTTTTCTTACTCATAGTAAAAGATTACTAACGATTTCTAAGCAATTTTATAACGTGCAATAAATAGGTAATGAATAGATGAAATTGTAATTATTATTATTTTTTTTTAAATTTCCAATTATATATTTCCAAATGCGGGGGGTTTCTCATTAAAATTCTTATCACTTCCAGTAACTATTTGTCTAGTGTTACTAAACATTGAGGATTAAATATATTCAAGAGATATGCCAACTGTCTTTTAATTCATTGATACACTGTAACTCATTCATTGATACACTTATCATCGGCTCTTCATAGTGTTTTATAAAACATATATGTAATTGAAAATAAATGAATTTAAATTAAAGTATTTAGATTTTAAGCTTTTATTTCACATATATAATTTTTTAAACACTTATCAGCAATGAAATTTATTCTTGTGTTGAAAACAGGTTACAGAGAAAGGAGATTTATGAGCGAGCTCATATGTATTCAAATACATATTAACACGTTTTTATTAGTCTTAAGAAATGAATTCCGATCTTTCATGTTGGAAATGAGTTTTTATCAGGAAGTTTAAACTTAAATAATTTAAATTTAAGTAAAAAAAAAAAAAGAGAAATTTTTAATACTTTGGGTGAGCAAAAATAAAGCCTCTTAATTAATTCGTGCCACTGCAATTTAAATGTAATTTTATGTTACCAAAACATATCAGATTTTTGTAAAGAAGTTAAAAACTTTGTGCATTTATTTTTTTAAAAAATTTTTAAAATCAAAAACTTTTATACTTCAGAATTTTAAAAAATAGTTGCAAGATAATGACGAGAGAATGACGAAATTAATACTCTGCAAGATATATATATATATATATATATATATATATATATATATATATATATATATATATATATATATATATATACATATACATATATTATATTGACTTTTTGAAATTAATTGAAGTATTTCAGTGAGAGATACTACTATAATACTTTTTGAAACTTTTATCACATTTACTAACAAACTGGGATCTTAAAAATTCTCTAAATAAGAAAAAAATATTCTTTTCTTATTTAGAGAATTTTTTTCTATTTTAGAGAAAAAAACTTACACTTGACATTTATAATTTATTGCAATTTTTTCTTCTTTTTCTTGCATTCTGTTTCAATGAATTTCCCAGTTGAAGAAATTTTTAAAAATTAAATAAAAAAGTTTCAAACATATTTAAATTTAAAGAAGAAATTTCAAGTTTCCCGAGTAAAAAATGATTAAAGTTAATTGTTTCTGGCTACGGAGTTTAAACAATTCATTTTATTGACAATTCTTTTTTCAATGCTACCTAAGCTCCTGTAGAAGTCTAGCATTTCCTATAAAGAACTATTTTTATTGGTCTCATCATGACCTAGGATGCCAGACAATTTTATTTTATTTTCATTCTTTTGGTAAATTTATTTTCAATTTCCTGTTAACTCCAATACAGGAAAAGAATACATCCCTTAGTATCTATATCTAATGGAATAAAAATTATACTCAAAAGTAAAGGATACGTGTTTTTAGAGATGAGTCTTAGATATATTTTATACGCCCCTTCGTTAGAAAATTCTTATACCCTTTCCTTGATGTTTATAAAATAGAAAAGTTCACATATCAAGAAAAATAAGATTGGGATTCGAAGAAATTTGTTTAAAAGCTGTAACATAACAAACTAAAAATGGAGTCTGTTCGAAATCTCTATTGAAATGAAATTGGTTTTAAGCATTTAAATTATAATGTAATATAATAAATAAAATAATGTAATAAATAATATAACCAATGGATAAAGTAATAAGTAGATAATATAATACATAATATAATAAATTAAACGAAATAAAAAAAGAAACATAATTGATTTTTTATTAAATTTTTAACTGCTGCGTAGCTATATATTTATCAGATTAAAAAAAAATAATAAAATTAATGAATATGGGTTGTTAGATAAATGATTCTAATCCAGGATTTATAGCTTTCAAACAAAACAAAGTATGTATTTTCCCTCTTTCATAAGACTGATTTAAACAAATAATATACTTTAAAAAACCAAATATCTTCTACATAATAAATGAATGAAAAATGTGTTTAAAATGCGTGAAGTTTAAAACGAAATGATTTATGAACGCTTAATAAATCCTATTCAATTTCACTAATAGGAATGACATTCATATATCGTGAGCTTAACAATTTCTAGTTAAGTCACGATATCTAAGTTTTTAGTCTTTTGTGACCATTTATACAGAAAAAAATAGGAAAAAGATATGGAGAATATGACAAGACACTACTTTTTATAATTGAGAAGCAGTGTTCCTTCTCGAAACATAAAAATACCTTGAAAGAAAGTATTCACCTTCCATCCCTCTCGTATCATAGATTAATGTATCTTTTTATTCGATCTTTTGATAAGGTAATTAACTGACTAGTATTAAAGGTAGTTTGGAGTCTCACAAAAGTCTCATTCGCTTTCATATTCAATCAATGAAACTGCGACCATTAGCAAGCGCTTCCAAGAATCAAACGCAATAAGAGATTGACCCCAATTCTTTTGGACGCGCTATGTTCAATGATTGATGAGTTGAGTAACAAGATGCAGGGGCTTTAATTATAAGGCATTTTTCTCTCGTCGGTACCTTCTATATATTAAGCCACCACCTCCTTTCAGCCGTCTCTCTTTTTCTCTACAAATGCCATCCCCTCTTTCTTCAATAGACCCACACCACAATAAGAGATTTTTATGAACATTTTTTAAAAATTTTTTATCCCCTAATTTTCTCATTTTTCCCTTTTCCAGCTTCGACGAGTAAGTAATCAGGGACAAGTTCACATCTTCTATTTTGGTTCAGGCAGACATGAATTTCACAATCAAAAAATTTTTTTTCTTTTTCTCCTTGTGAGAATAATGATTGGAGGATTTATTTTCCAATTCCACCTCCTAACGCAATTAAAATAGAAATAGTTTAAGGTATCCATAGTTCGAACGTAGTTTTAAAAGGTATAAATGGATAATTTTCCTGATATTGTCACTTAGATTGATAATGATAAAATTGTTTTAAGGAATTTGATAAAAATTATTTAAATACACTATTTCGGCCAAAAATTAACTTAGAATATTTTTTTTCAAAACGTTCTCCTTTTGTGAAAAATGCTTCTATTATAATAATATTTTGCCTGTATATAGCTCAGACCTCTGTACAGAGGTTCAACTATGATTTTAGAAAAATTCACATTATTTTCAGAGTTACAACCCATTGAAATAATGATCGGCGTTTTTTTCTTAAAATTTCTCCCCTCTGTTGTCGTAAAAAGTGGATAAACCCACTTCTAAGTTATATATTTCAAAAATTCTAGTTGAGCCTCTGTACAGAGGTCTGAGCCATAGAAGCAAAATATTATTGTAAAGAAGCATTTTTCATAAAAGGAGAATATTTGAAAATGGTCATCTATCTCCTTTTTGTCAAAATATTGACTTAAATAATTTTAATGTAATACTATTCTTAAAACAATTTTATATACATTTTCTAATCTAAGTGACATTAAATATCATAAATATTATCCATTTATACGCTTTTGCAAAATCACGGTTCCGAAGGTAGTCGGATACCTTAAATAGTTTTGAGTCATCAACACGCTTCTTGATTTGGGAAGTGAAGTGATATGTTTTCCTAACCGTTCAGTGATTCTATTTTATGTGTCGGGATTGAGATTCAGCGTGAATGGGCAAGTTTCGGTTCCTTTTAGATTTATTATTTTGATTCGGCGAGTTGAAAGGGTACAGGTGCAGTGATCTAAGCTCACGATCGGGTGAAGCTGATTTACTTAAACAAGGTCAAAGTTTACGGTCATAGTGCAGTGACTTATTTGATTATTGTTTATATGTTAGTTCCAAAGCCAGATGTTATTACTTCTAATTTGAAATTGAATAAGTTGCAATCTCTCGTTTTTTTCCCCTTCTGAATCAAATTATTGCAAGCTATCTCAATTGGATGTATATGGTAATGGAAAGTAGAATAATTGAAAAGAAATGACTCTTTATTAAATTTTGAGGAAATGACAGCAAAAGTACCCTGTGGGTGCTTACTCCCTATTGATTATTTTACCATATTATTACGAGTAAATTACCTGAACAAGAACGTCAGCTAACAAAATTCAGTGTTATTTATCTTATGATATTAATTTTAAAATAAAAATAGGGCTTTTCTAACTATGTGGATTTTTACTTGATTGGTTCACATCTAATTTCTAATTTTTTAGTTTAAGGAAACCAACGTATCCATTTTTATTTTAAAAATATTTCATAATGCTTAAAAGAAAAGTTATCGTGAAATTTAAGAAGGTACCTAATTTTTTTCAGAGGAAAAAAAAAAATATTTGGAAGGGAATTAGTATAGAGAAAGTTATTAGAGAAAATAGGAATTGATGGAGGGGTAGAAAGATGTTCACTGCAAAGACAGAAGTTTTAAAGTATTGTTTCAGTTTCATTGGAAATAATCTTCAAAATGGGAAGCATTTATTTACACAGGCAGCAATACAAAAGGAAAAATTCAAATAAATCGAGAAATGAACTTAATTTAGAAAAAATTGTGATGATGATTATTCTCTCGGTTTTATTTCAGTTACAATAAAAGAATGCTTATTTTCATATATATGCTTTAATGTTAATGGACTAAATTCATGTGACGTCATAGTCACATAACTGCAATCACGTGCTTCTAGCCAATCAGTTCATGCGTTTTGCTGTTGCCAGCTTTTTTACTTTTACAGAAACTTTATTTTAAAAAGTACATATTTGTCACCAATAATAATGCACATATTTTTAAAAAAATACAATTTACTCAAAAGTATCCGTATATATAAATATAATTTTTTTTTAATTTCAAAATTTTTTTGAAGAATTTTAATATTTTAACATTTTTACCAATTTATCATTTTTAAAAATTTTAAACAGAGTAACAAGTATAAGTCTAATGCCAGTTCTGAATTCAACGGAGAACACGTGTTGCATCTATCACGTGTTCTCCATCGTCCCCACGGTCTCCATTATCTCCCATCCCACGATCACGTGATAGATGCAATCATGTGACTGTGTTCAATTTAACCCATTGATTTTACTTACTCTTTTAATTGCATTATCAGAACGAATTACTATGAAATGTAACTTTTTTAGAGCAAATTATTCAGTAATTATTTTCATTTAAAATAAATAGTAATAGTATTCAAATAGTTCTTTAATTTTGAAGCAGTTTATATTCATATTTTAATTTATCGTGATTGTCAATGCTTCGGTAAGACAGCTCAATTTGCAGCCGTGTGCATAACATCATTTATCATGTTGATAAATGCAATTTTTTACTGCCCGTTTGTATTAACTACTACTGTAGAGAAAAAAAAAAGAATAATTATTTACCATTGCTAATGTATTTCAAAGGAAATATGAAAGGGAAATGAAGGTGGGGGATTTTTTTTCTCTGAGATGGTTATCTGATTTTTTACATGTTCTAGCAAAGTTAATTTAACAAATCTACATTAAAAAATGCATACACACATAAGCCTTCAGATTGAAACTGTGATATGGAGCAATTTTCGTGGAATGTTCTTTTTGATTCTCTTTTAAAATCGTGAAAATATTTTTTAAATGAGTCAACATTTGGCATAATATTTAAAAAGGGAAAACTGGTGTTTGAAATATATTGAAAGAATTACAGTTTAAAAAGCTAAGATCTTGATTTCTTTTCACATATTTTGAATTGTAAAATATACATTTGTACATGAAGAATATATACCATAATATATATTTTTAATATTGTTTATTTAGAGCACCATTATATTATTTATTTTTTTTATTTAGTAATATTTATTTAAAATTGTATAGCATTATTTTTCATTTTGTCAATCAAAATAGGAGCATTGAATAACGAGTTTACTAATGTTTTTACTATACATATTTCTAAAACTAAGTATCCGATTACATTTGGAATCATGATTTTGTAAGGCATTATTACTCCAGAAATATTTTCCGTAAAATGTGTCATTCTTTCTTCACATTTTTTGACAAAAAATTGCGTTTAAATAATTTGTTCTTGGGACAATATTCTTAAATGACTTTATATGTATATTCTAATTTAACTGATACTATATATAAAGAAAAGTATTCATTTATTCTCTTTTACAAAATCATGGTTTCGAACGTAGATGCCATATACAACGATTTCGAATATTATTCTCTACGAAGAATAAACAATATTTTAGAGAAAATCATTAATTTTTGGTATAGATCTAGATAAATAATAGACAAAATTAATTTTCAATCTGTAATAGTATATAAGAGTTTTTATTAAAACTATTTTTATCCGCGTTTGGTGGTATCATTAACCACAGAACAGATTAGATTTGAAACTTGAAATATACACGTCATATCGTAGAAGGAAAGGCATAAATCTGAAGTACCCAATCTTTCAAAAACATGCCCATTTGATGAAACAATCTTTTTCTATGTCGAATATTTAAGTGGTTTCTTCCCTTGCAAGATCTCATTTAGTCTCTGAGAACTACCAGCATCTCTGAAGCATCCGAAAACAAACTATTCTTGTTTAACTCCTGGGCTACACCTTCATAAGTTTCCTCCGTCGAGATTTGATAATAAAAAAAAATGAGTCCACGAATCTACAAGTAATGATTTATTCCAACCTTTAATGACAGTCCAGATCGAAGAAAAGGAGAATCTCGCCATCAAGATCTCGAGGAAATAATGCTTGAGCCATTAAAAACTCAAGTAAAAAATGGATTCTACCAAAAATATGACAAATGAAGCTCAGAGATTTTTTAAATGGTTTTTCTTGGAATTCAGTCGGATACTTAATTCTGCCTGCAAGAAAAATAAATGTGAAAACAACTATTTGCAGTTATTCTTTTTTTTGCGTCTAGACAAGTAGTTCTAAAAATCTTTATTTTTGTAGTCTTCTTTTGTAGAAAATTCTAGGCACACGCAGGATGGTTTCTTGTTGGAGGAGGTCACAATACTACAACAGACCAATTGTTCATGGACATCATAAATTAAGAAAAAATGGACAACTCCTCTAAAGATTTGAAATATTACATTTTTAGTATTTTATTTATCTGGATGGGAAAAAAGGTTCCAGATTATGATGTGTTTATCTTAGGTCAGTTTTGAAATATTATACGAGATATTCGGTTGCAGGACATATATATCACTCAAAAAAATTTATAATACAGAAAAAGCTAATGTCATGTTTTGTGTTGATGGCAAAATAGATTCGTGCTCTAGGGAAAATCTATCATACTGAGTTTCAAGAAACGCAATTCTAGATTCCTTCTAATTGATAATGCTTTCACTTCGAATATATAGGGTGAACCAAAAGTCTTGCCTTGATTATAAATATTTATTGTGCTCTAACTATTATAATCCGGCATATGTTTTTTTCGATATATTGTAAGTTTTCTTATGAATTTTTTATAAGATCTTTTTCCTCAATAAACTTAAACATGTGCCTCCCTGGTAGCTTAGAGAATGTCTAAGCGGTATTCCAGTTCACGCCAAGTGTTCAGTTCAACAGTAACTTCACTCACACTCTGCCTGCCCTTCCTAGGAAGATCTTTGATGCTGCTTATTTTTTAAACATTTCATGCCATCCCTTTAGTGATTTTACACCAGGAAGTTTATTTCTATAACAATGCTGAAATTTGCATTGGATATTAACTGATTTCTTTTAGCGAAAACAAAGCACACATTGATTGAGCTTTTTCTTGAATCGACGCCATTTTGGCAAAAAATGACGTCTTTCTTAAAAATATTCTCTCGAGTCACTCCTGAAGAAGCATTCGCGCCATTAATTACTTAAGCGAACTTTCTCTTTAAATTTGTAAGTATAGTAAGTATAATTATAATTGCACTCGTTATTAAAATTTTCTAAAATTATGATAAAAAATTTATTGACGGATTAATTCTTTGCAAGCGAAAAAGTAATGTTATGACGATAAAACTCATTTACTTCTTATTATTTACAATACAAAACCAGAACAGCAATCAGTTTTATATATTGATTATTTTTTGAGTATGATATGTTAAAAAATTATTACATAGGAATCAGTTTTAAGTCTTAAAATGATGAAGAGTATTGTACTGACTAGTTGTTAGTACGAATTATTAGTAAACTCTTGCTAAATTAATACTCAATATTTAATCCAGATTTATTAAATTATTTGAAAAATTTAATATTTGTGAGATTCATGTGAAGTATTAGTCCAATTTTAATTAATTAATACTTTGTCCAGTTTTGTAAAATCGTTTAAAAAATTTATTATTACGTAAGATTCATGTGAAAAAAAATCTCTCAATACTTTAGATACCACACTGGAAAACTGGTGCTAAAGTTTTGAGTTCTTATTATTTTAATATTTATTTGTAAATATAACCAAGTTAATTTACTCACTGAACACACTTGGAAATTAATTTAAGTACACAACAAATTTCGTGAATTTCTGAAAGAAAAAGATTTCAATAAATACATGAAACTGGAGGTATACGTATTTGAAATGAGTGTGTGTGATCTATAATTAAATTTAAAATTCAAAACAAAAATATGCTTAATCTTATGACATTCTAAATATATATTGTGTATACCTTTAGAACAGATGTAACGAAAAGAGATTTCTTAGTATGTTATAATGATACACAGCATATTCAGTATTAAACATGAATTGCTACTCACTTTATTGCAGTTTGTCACAATTTTTATAGTAAAAGTAATAGAATAATAAACAATATAATTCCTTAAAATTAAGCTAAGCAGTTGCGTTTTCTATTAAGTCACACTACTTCCATCAAATCCTCAGTGTGACAAAATTAAACACACTTATTTAAATTTATTTTTAAATAGAATATGAAGCTCACATTACTTTTTAAAAATAATCGATCAATGTTTCAGGAAATCTTTAGTGATTGATCTAACATGGAATTTTATATACGAAAAAAAAAAAGGCTCTAGAAAGAGGAAAAAAAAAATACATTGAATGTAATTAAACCTTTTTGAAATAACTAGGAAAAAGCATTACGGAGAAAGTTCTTTACTTTTAAAAATGACAGCCTTGTGTAATAAAGCAGGTTTTTTTTTATTATTTATTTTTTTCGAATTGATAAGAGACAAAAGTATTATGTGTGAAGATGCTATTTCATTGAAACTTATTCTAAAAATATTACTTTAGGAAAAAAATTATATACTCAAATCTTATTCTTTACTTTCCCTCCGCATCATATGTGAATATGCAATATTTAGAGCTCGGATAAAAAAAATACTTGACAAAAAAAATTATAAGAAATGCTAGTATTTCTCTCTCTCAATAAACTGATTTTAAAAGAAAATATCTAGCTTCGCGAGAATACTTTCCAACAAATGTTCACAATTATTTCAATTTAAATATTTTTTTTTCTGAATTAAGTGGAATAGCAAATTGAAAGTGAGCTTAAGTCTCAAAATAACTGATCTGTGATTTTCCCATTAAAATAAAGCAGCAATTAATTTCATCCTTGTCAGATGAAAAACCAACGGTCTACATTTTTAAAAGAAGTGTATTTTTTACAAATATATAGCGAGTTAAAAACTGAGAGCAAAAAATGTTCTATTATTACATTTAAAGTTTGTGTATTATTTTCTATTATTAAGCTCTTATTTTAAAATAAAAGCAGAAAAGTTAATTTTATTTTCTTAGAAGAAGTTCATAGTACTTTTTACTGTTCAATTACAAAAAATTTAGACTCAGGTAGTGTATAGTAATGATTTCTAAAATTACACTTTTAAATAATAAGGTAAAGAAAAAATTCTAACTTAAAGCCTTAAGAATTTTCAAATATTGTTTTGTTTAGTAAAACACAAACAAGTGGAAATGCAATATTAGGTAAAATGTAGCTTAAATGGCTGAATCTTTATAATCTTGAAATTATCTTTTATGAAAATAAGGAGTTATTCACCCAAAGGAGACACTTGATAATTTTTAGAGACACACACACACACACAATATATATATATATATATATGATGAATCCCCAGCCCTTTATTTGTCAGTTGGGGTAAACTTCCTACCAGGACAACTCAACACACCTCCCACATAAGTACTTAGACTTCTACTTCAGCGGACTTACTGAAAACACGTGAATGAACGAGTCAGCTCGCTGGTGATCGACGCTGAAATAGGATTCGTCTTCTCATGGCTTGGAGTACAAACTGTTTTGCTGAACATTGGAATAAAATATAATATGATAAATGGCTGCACGTTGCATTTCTCAAGTCAATCTTTAAGAATTATTCCAATTCGTGATATATATATATATATATATATATATATATATATATATACATGTGTGTGCGTGTATGTATGTATATGTAGAGCAAATAAATAAAAATAATTGAAGGAATAATAATAATATCACATTGCCAAATAACAGCAAATGTAGTGTACTCTTAACTTTAGCTTCATCGGCGTACGAAAATTCGAAACCAAGTTTCACCCTTTTTTTACTGATCGAATTATTTAATTATACGCAATATAAGAATAATAATGCACAAGTTAATGAATTATTAAGTTTCATCTATACTAGACTAGTACATAATTTAATATAAATATTTTAATTCTAATAAGAAATACACGCTCACGAGAAAAATTCCTTTTTCGTTTCTTAGTCATTGATTTGGTCCTGCGTTTTCTTATAAGTAATTTTTTTCAAACCCTATTTGCCCACTCCCTAATCCAAATAAGTTACACACACATGTACCATCCCTTTCCTGAAGTGTAAGTAATCTCACAATGACTCGAGTAAGTAAGAGACCAATCCCAAGTGACACGAAAGCTCAACAAATGTTGATGCTCGTGACCTACAGAATCGTGTGTTTGATAGAATCTCAACCCACGACGTTGCAAGAGCTGTGATTAAGACTTTCCTGTGTTGCTCATCACCATACGTAATGTAGGAAGATGTTTTTATAATTGTGAAGCTGCAGCACGAAGCACTGTCCGAAAGCTAGTGAACCAGAAATGATGATGATGGTTCCCATATGGAAGGAAACAGAAGAAATTATTCCGGGGATTTTTTTTTTCCTTCTCCGGACTCAAAATTAGAACTAATGATCGAGTTATCGCGATTAAAATCCAATTACAAAGCTCACACACACGGCACATAAAAAAAATGTTCTTAAGGTGTTTCAAAATATTCTCAGGCATGACGGGTTACAGCTCGTTATCTTTGAAATATATATCTGGATAGTTTTTGAGATAAAGTAAGGAAAGAGATAAATGACAGTGACGAATAATTAAGAGGCGAAAGAAAATTTAATAAATATTTTAACAAACAAGTAATTTTCTTTCCTAACTTGAATTTAGAATGCTGATTTTATAATAACGTAAACTGGAAAGGGGGAAAGAAGGGAAGAAAAAGGAACTGAGGAAGTGTTGGATATATAGTTCTTTAATTTTTTTACATATTGAGAGAACAGAGAAACATTTATATTTTTTTAAATATATTTTAATGTTATTTATTTTTAAAATGTGATCAAATTTTTACCTAAAACTTGTGCAATAAAGTTAAAAAGCAAAACTAGATTTTATTTAGTGAAATAAATACTTTAGCTGAATGTATGAATTTGGCCTGGTATATTTTGGAAATTCAAAAAATAAAAGTTTTATGATTTATAAAATTTTTGATACCTAATTACAAAAATATAGTTTATGACATAACATCAATAGGAAATTGCAGGTGCTGTCTGGAAAATCACACGTTGAGTTGTATACCTCTTTAATGGCGTTCAAAGCCTAGTTTACCTTTTTTAGGAAAATCATTTTAAGTATATTTATTGTTTGATTTAATCACGCTCATTCATTGTATACTTATTTTGAAATTTTTATTATTTTTTTATATGTAATATTTAAAATTTTAAAAAAAAGAAACTGAGGTGAAAAATTTTTAATATTATTATCTTTAGATTTAACAATTAAAAATAATAATTAGATTTATAACTTTGCATTGCATTGAACTAAGAAATAATGGCTAGACAAAAGAATGAAAAAAAAAAAAAGAACAATTCGTAACAAAATAAAAATTATTTATTTTTGAAAATTAAATATGTAATTAATTTGAAAAGAAAGAAACACTTAAGAAAAAACTCTCTTCCGTAATGTGTTGTTTAAGCACTTGAAAATAATGCATTATCTAAAAGAAATAAATAGCGATTGTAAATATATATTATGGTATAGGCAAGGATCATAGCATCAAATTGAGTAAATTAAATAAACTCTACAGACTTATAAGGAAGTTTCCTCAACATTGAGATATATATGTACGTAGTTGTTTTTATTGGAACATACTTTCGTGAGAAAACCAAGTACTAGATTCGTAATAAGTAAACTTTATCAGAAAGAAGAGCTCAACAAAAGCCATTACCACTCCTAGAAAGCATCATTCCATCGAATTCCTTTCTTCATAAAACTGTACTAAAAATAATGTGAAAGAAACAAAGAGTAGATAGGTATGTCTTAGGCAACTACACAATGGAAATATTTTTTTCTTCTTCCAAATACTCGGATTCCGATAAATTGACCCCAAAATAAAAGCATCCTTCTCATCGTTTCTTATTTCTCTTCCAATGATGGATTCCGTTACACATGTGATATGTTAATTGAACTTGTATTTTTCTACTGAACTTCAACGAGATGAACAGTCAGAAAAGACGAAGATTTATTTAGTCTCTTCTTTCCTACCTGATAATGTTTCGGAATTTAACAATTATGATTAAACATTTATCTACTTCTTCATAGTATATGAATAGCATTAAATACATAAAATTTGGAAAATAAAATGAATAAATATATAATGCTACTTAAGGGTCTCAGGGGTATTAATTTTGTCCCGAGGGCTGAAAATATAAAATAAAATTCAGATAGTTATAATTATTTATAATTAAAATTAAATAATTCGAACCTTTTACTCATTATTTATTAAGGAATGAGGTTTCTCACACAAAAGGTACAAAATGTGTTTAAAATGTAATAATAATTTAAAAAATTTTAAGCATATGAAAATAAGAAACATTTCTGTAATAAATATTAAGTAATGTTTGCGTTTTGTACATGTTATTTTCTAAAATAATAGCCTTAGATGTACAAAATTTTATAGAATTATAAAATGTGTCATACTCTTTAAGCCCAACCTAATTTTAGTATTATACATCTTTTATACCTCAAATTTTTTGAAAAAAATTGAAATTTAAAAAAAAGTTTAAAAATGTAATTTGTTTTTTTTAGAAAATATAATTTATTATTCAATTTATATAAAACTAGTTACAGTGTAATAACGATGCATTTAACTTTATAAATCAATTCATTGCTAGTAATTAGAGCTATTATTTTAAAAACATCATGCGCAACGTAAAACTTAATTAATATTTATTAAAGAAATGTTTCTTATTTTAATATGCTTATAAGTTTTAAAATTATGATTATATTTTATATATAAACATTTAACACTTTTTTGAAGCCTCATTCCTTGATAAATAATGAATAAGAGATTCGAATTACTTAATTTTAATTTCAAAGAATTATATCTATATGAAAATTGTTTATATTTTCAGCCCTTGAGACAAAGTTAACATCCCTGAAACTCCTCTACTTAATTTCCATAGGAGGAGAAAGTATAAAAAGTAAAATATATACAGCATCCGTTACAAAATGAACTTGACTCCATTACAAAATGAATTAAATTTTAAGGCATTTTCTCCAGGAAATAAGTACTGGTTTAAATTATTTCATTCGTTTTAAATTATAACTTTAATTTAACTGTGAAGTAACGTGCTTACCTCTCAAGCCTAAGGTTGCGGGTTCGGTCCCGGCTGGAGTCAATAGATTTTCTGGATGAGAAAATCGTAGGCACGTATGTCAAACGATTATGTGGCTTGTAAAAGATCCCTTGAGAATCAATTTTGCTCTGGTACTCTCTGTAAAATTAAATCATGGCAATATACAACATCCAACGAGAGTTTGAATTGAATATAATTAAAATGTCACAATTTGGTAGCGAAAGCCGCCACTAGATGGTGCCATTAATGAAATGGCTTCCACTCTTGGGGTAAGTTAAATTTTTAACTTTAAAATGACTTTAGAGTTAAAAGTCAATAAAAACACATGATTTTAAAAAATACTATTATTCATTTAATACTATTAGTTCACACTCTCCTTATATATATATATATATATATATATATATATATATATATATATATATATATCTTGTTCAAAATTTCAATACTTAATAAATACTCCTTGTTCATCCACTCAAGTTCAAATACATTTTTTTAAACTGGTAGTGGGTAACACTTGATGTTAATACAGTTTTTCAAATATTAATTCATTAATTAAATTAAAAAATGAATATAGTAACAAACAAAAATAATAGTCCAACAGCATATATAAAAAGAAAAATCGTTTGTTGCTCAATGAATAGCGCTTTGGACTTCTAATCCAAAAGTCATGGGTTTGAATCCCACCTGGGTCGATCTAATTTCTGAGAAGGTGATTTCTTTTTACTATACTATTCTATTGGAATAATTAAATTTAATTAATGAATAAGTAGTAGTAAACACACAAAAATAATAGTCCAACATCATGTATAGAAAGGAAAATGGAAAATTGCAAGGAAAGTCGCTTTCTATTTTGCCACTTAATATTGTGATCCTCTCATATGTATATACATATTTATATGTGAATTGTAATTATTTAATAAAAAGTAACTCAAATAAAATTTTTCCTTGTAGACCTAAGTAGGAATTGACTTACGTTTTTTAATTTTATTTTACTTGTTTCTTCTTAAGTTTATATAGATCAACAAAATGTTGTTAATAACGTTTTATAATTAATTCCCTATTTCCATTTAAGTTGTTTTTGAATCATTATTCTAGCAAAATCAAATTGTGTGACAAAAAAAAAAGTAAAACTCGAAGAAGAATATTTGCGCGTATATATATTCTTCGCGCGAAATTGCTTTTTCTTTTTTGTTAACATTTTTATTTCTTTATTTTTAGTAAGTCGCCAGAAGACTGCGGGGAGAATTTCGTGATAAATTGAAGAATAAACAAAAAGAAAGAAAAAAGGTACGAAGAAGCTTCCCACTTCATTAATTTATTTCTCTTGCCATCTTCCCATTGTATAAATGGATTTGAATACCTCGCCAAAACCCAGAATACTTGACAGTGATTAAACGAAAAGACTCCTTGTTTTGTTAAGCGATTATGGATTACAGAGCTTACCAAAGAAATTAAAGCTCAGTTAATTGTTCAGTGTATTGTTTATAGAAAATAAATTAGTAAATGTTCATGTTTTGAAAGATCGTGGTTTTGGTTTCACTCTATTTTAATCTTAAATGTGAACCTTTTATTATGATTATCTTTTAACTAGTTTCGCGTAAAAAGGAGCAAAATTCAGAATTTTTACAACTCGAGTGATTTATGTTGAAATATTATTTTAAAATACAGAGTTCTACTCTTTAAAGTGTATTTTTCGTTTTAGATTTACGTTTCTGTTACAACATTCAGCATTGAAAAGCAATGTCTAGAATAAAACGGGGAAATATAGAAATTAATTTTTAGGTCAATTTTCTCTAGTGTTTATTGTTAACGTATATAAGAAAACTGGTAAATTGATAACAATTGTATGCATTTTTTTCTGTTTTACCATCAGCTTTGCTAATTTACAAATCTTCTAAACTTAAGATACATTCATAAAATACTATCAAATGCAATGAATATTATACTATGTGAGCAAAAGGTAATTAAAAAAATTCTTTGGAAAGAAATTCAAGTACTCTCGTAACAAGTAATATTAAAAAAAATTAAGTCAATTCCTACTTAGGTCAACAAAGAAAAATTTTATTTTAGTTACTTTTTATTAAATAGTAACAATTAATATAAATATAAATATACATATGACACAACATAATTACAATATTAAGTGACAAAATAGATAGCGATTTTCCTTGCAATTTTCCATCTCCTTTTTACATATGGTGTTTGAATATTTTTGCTTTTGTGTGTTTGTTACTATTTATTCATTAATTAAATACAATTATTCTAATAAAATAGTATAGTAAAAAAGAAATAACATTTTCAGAAATTAAGCCATTCCGTATGAGATTTGAAACCACGACTTTGGCATTAGAAGTTTAACGCGCTATCCATTGCATTACACAACGAACAATTTTCCTTTCTATTTATGCTGTTGGATTATTACTTTTTTGTTACTATTTATTCATTTTTTTAATTTAATTAATGAATTAATATTTGAAAAAACTGAAATAACGTCAAGTGTCAGCCACTACAAGTTGAAAAAAATGTATTTAAACTTGAATGGATGAATAGAAAGTATTTTATTAACGATTGAAAATTTGAACAAGATATATATAAAGAGAGAGGAGAGTGTAAACTAATATTAGGAATTGAAAAATGAACAGATAATTTATAAAAAGAGTCTAATAATAAAGGACATCGAAAACTGGAACGAGGAATTGAAATTTAAAGTAGCACAACACTTAAATAGATATAAAAATTTTCTTTTGAATTTTATTTTAGATGTATCCGAATACATTAAAAGGACCTATTTTGATCAAAACACACATTTTATTTTTATTTTTATTTTATTAAATAATTCAATCTTTTGGCTATACAAATCATGCATTATTTTACGCTACATAGAAGCCGAGTTACAATAATTTACATAAAATTAGAAAAATTGGAAGTGGGTCTAATCTACCAGAAGCGGGGATTTAAATTGTTCAAAATATGTCTTGGTGAGTCTGATAACTCAAAATATTATTAATGTATTTCAATGAAACTTTTTAAACCTAATATTTATATTATATTCTAGGGAATGTACTAAAATAATTCTTATTGTAGGAAAAGTTTTTGAGTTATGATCTTTTATATACTTCAGTATCGCCTCATAAATATGCCACATTTCTTATAATATTTATTCGATCACCTCTAAAATTTTTATATTTTATTACAATATTAAATTTCTAGTTCTCCCCCTAGGTAAATGCATGCAGTTTGTTTTACTAATACTTTTATTGAAATAAGTTTATTATTTTTATCTCTGACTGTGTGACTGTTTTTAAAAAATTGATAAGATTTCACGTATAATTTTCATTTTTGCAAAATTTAAATAATTTTTTATAAACATTGCTGTGTGTGTGGAGGGGATTATGTATTAATATATATTGGCATTGATCCCTAAAATTTATTTAGAGCGTTTTTGTACACTATTTATAAGAAAAAGTTCTCTGAACGTGTTCGGATACCCTAATAAAGGAATAATAACAAAAAATTCCAAGTCATCTTGAAATAAGGAACTTAATTTTCTATCATTTAATACAGCTCAAGGTTACGTATAATTTCCCTGGCTAATCGAGATAAATTAAAATATTCTTAGAGTAAAAGCTGTGTATATTCTGCATAGTAATGCTCCGTTTCTGCAAATTCATATTTAAAAGGATTACAACGCTAGAAAGTTATCCAGAAGCTTTACTTTTTTCTATCTCTTTCTTTGGCTAAAATTAAAAGGGAGAATATATTCCTCTCGGAACTCTTCTTTCTGTCTTGAAATAGTGCAGAGAACATCAGCTAAAGAGGGGAAGTAAAAAAAAAAGAACGTTTATACCGTGCAATAATTCAGATTTTCCACCTGTCCATATTAAACAGGGAATTCGGGGAGGGAATAAAAGCCACCTGAAGTATTGATTACTTGCAACGGGGAGTGAGGCGGGAATACATGCATAATCCTAAGCCACTTTAATGTCTTAATCCATAATGCTACATCAGAGGGATCTCTTCAAGTACTCTACTGATATTTGTTCTTTTATAAAAAAAACAGAATGATCTACAAAATGAAAGAAACAATTCCACTCCATCAGTTGAGGCATTTTTTTTAAATTTACATCTTATCAAGTGCTAGAATACGCAGAAGTACTTTTTTCTTTCATGGATATAAACTATTTCCCATTATTCTCCCTTCCCTTCTTCGGCTTTTTTTCAATTCCTACTATTAGTTCACTCTCTCCTATATATATATATATATATATATATATATATATATATATATATATAATATATATATATATATATATATATATATATATATATTTATATATATCTTGTTCAAAATTTCAATCATTAGTAAAATACTTTCTATTCATCCATTCAAGTTCAAATACATTTTTTAAACATGTAGTGGATGACACTTGTTGTTAATACAGTTTTTTCAATTGTTTTAATTTATTAATTAAATTAAAAAATGAATAATTAGTAACAAACAAAAACAATAGTCCAAAGCATATATAAAAAGGAAAAGCTCTTGTTGTACTCCTGTAGCGCAATGGATAGCACGTTGGACTCTAATCCAAAAGCGTGGTTCGAATCCCACCTGGGATGGCCTAATATCTGAGAATGTGATTTCTTTCTTATTATTCAATTTTATAAGAATAATTAAATTTGATTAATGAATAAATAGTAACAAAAACAAAAAAAATAGTCCAACACCATATTTAGAAAGGAAAATGGAAAATCACTTTCTATTTTCCCACTTAAAATTGTGATTCTGTCATATGTATACATATAGTTAATTAATTGTAACTATTTCATAAAAAGTTACTAAAATAAAAATTTTCTCTGTTGACCTAAGTAGGAATTGACTTGATTTTTTTTATATTACTTGTTTTTTGTGTGTTCAAGCAAAAAAATTATACGAAATAAATTATTTTTTTCTTTTTAGGCCTTAATAATATAAAATAAAATCGTTCATCTAAAACTGATATAATTAATATGTGGTGGTCAAAGCCTAAAGAAAATTTGTAGAGGTAAAAGTTACAAGTTATGACACGTGTGTTTGGACTATTCTGATTTTGAATAATTTTAGCAGCGATAAAGAAATTAATCAAGTTGAAAATTGAAATATATTCATCTAAATTCCATTTTAGTACAAATACAAAAAAAAAGAAAAAAAAATTTCTCATAGATGAGGAAATAGTTTCTTTTTAACGGAGACAAAATTTAATATACAACATCTATACTATAATAATGTATGCATGTCCGTTTAATGTACAGTTTAGTATAGAATTTGGTGTCAAATAATAGAAATTAACATTTTATTTAAAGATTAATTTCAGATTTGCATTTCATTTGATATTGCATAGAAGCCAGCATTAGTTCTTTTCTTATAGTTTATGGCTATGTTTCATAGATTTTTTTAAAATTAATTAATCCTTTATTTAAAAAAAAATCCATGAAACAAAGCCATTAACTATAAGAATATAACTAATAATTCAACGCAAAATGCTAGAAAATAACATTATTTAATGTTCATATTCTAACATTTTGAAAGGAATTATCTTTCTAGTTAGAAAGAAAATTCCCTTTTCATACTAACAAACAGGGGTCTAACTTTTGATGCTGACAGATAAAAATAATTGATCAAATAAAGAGAAAATAATCTATCAACTGAAATGAAGGAGAAATTCAAACATTAAGATAATCTCCTCTCGTACATATTAGAGCCTTTTCCTATGTTAACTCTTATGTTCATCAAGAACAAAATTGTCCCTGTAAGTCGTGTGTTCGAGGTCTAGTATCACAGAAGACGGACCAGGCTGATACACTTTAAATCTAAATAGGCTCAAAGTCCTCACGTTGGTATGGTGTAGAATAGGGGTACTCAACCTTTTTTTCTGCTGGGCCGCAAACATATGGTAGCAATTTCACGCGGGCCGCATCATGAGGATGAATGGGAGGGGGAGGGGTTAAAATGTAAAAGATTGATCAAAATATTTTAACTCCTGGTTTGATTTTTTTAAATTACTATTTTTTATATTGTGTCACTAACATTGAATTAGAAGTATTTAATAAACACTCCTTCACAGTTTCTGCATTAGTAAACGGTTTCATATTATTACCAATAATATAACAGACTTCATAATATATCCTTGTTACCAATGGGGTAATACCACTGACAAAACACTTGGTTGTTATTGCAAAGATTATTCAAGAAATCCCACTTATTACCTCTCGAAAGAGATCTTCGAGGAAAAGGGTGATTGATTGATTGATTCCTGTTTATTGGTATTTTTTAAATAAAGCACTTTCGTGACAAATCAAACAATTACTGATACATATTTGTTTTTCACCCACAAAAAAGTCCACCTCCCAATCGTCTTGAAACGATATGCAGTTGAACCTGTTTTTGTGCGCTAGATAGAGACCGCATAAAAAGAAATCGCACAAAAGAAATATTCAAAATTTTCATTAATTCTTACATATAACAAACTAATTCGTGGAAATATTACAAAAAACTTTTTTTTACGCGGTGGATAGGGACCGCATAAAAAAAGTCGCATTTATAAAATATGCCAATTATTTAAGAAATTTATGTAAGAGTAGTTCCATAACAAAATAAATAATTAAATATTACACATGGAAACATTTTAAAAACATATAGTTTCTCATTGTATTTACGGATAAGTCTTTAAAATGCACATACACAGTAGCACACACAGGAATTTTTCAAAGGGGGGTCCGGGGTTGAAAATTCACCATTCTTGTATCATGTTATTTTTGATTTTGTCGATTTTCAGGAACAAAACACAGTAAAAAACTAATTATTGACTAAATAATTAGCATTAATTAATAAAAATAATCATTAATAACAAATATTTAATTAAATTTTACGTATTATATACTTAGAATTATAACCAATCGGAAAAAAATCAAGAGCTTTGGAGGGTCCGGATCCCCAGACCCCCCTTGTTCTGCAGCACATACATAATTCATCGCTACTCATCGTAATCCAAACTCCTGTAATGAATAAGTTCAAAATCGCTTTCGTCACTTTAAGGTGCAATTTCAATTGATTTATTTTTTGGCAACATAAAGTAAGGGATAAGTTTTTGTGACGAATGATGGGTGGTCACACAGTTGCTTGTAAATGTCACGATAACCAGCTATACATGAATGAAGCCCTTTTTGGAATTTTATACTCCTTTCTTAACTCGTATCTATTTTAAGAAAATGCTTTTCCAATTTGTTGGAAAGCTGGATCCCTGCATATTTTTATCCACTCTCAAAGAATCTGGCTTCTTGTCCGTCTTCATAATTTATCAAATTGTTGATAATGTCACTGTCATTGAAAGTTTCGTCTTCAATCAAGCGTGTGCCACTGGAGCGTTGAGAGAAAGCAACTGAATGAGCATTGTCGGAAGACTGTTTATAACAAATTAACAGAGCGTCTTGAAGTGTCTACATTTCAGTGGCGTAACGTACACCTCCGCATCACGGGGGCAGGACTCTATGGGTCCAAGGCCTGGATAACGCTAAATATCTATTTACCCAATTTATAAAATATTAAAGGCAAAACCTGGCTTTCAGGTCGTAGCATTCTCCGTTACGCCACTGGTAAATACATATAAAGCATTACAGTGGCACCAAAACCATTAAAATTCATACACCGCATAAAAAAAATATCGCACAAAAAAAATCGCAAATCGTCCGGAATAGTGGTTAGTGATGCTGACTGCGGTGCCGTAGGGCCTGTTGTAATCCTTCATGTCTTTAAGACTACTACTTTCCTTTGTAATGTATGTTTCATGCTTACTTCTGTAAGCCCCCCGTGTGATACTTTGTGGCACAGGGGGATTCATAAATGTTCTCTATAAAAAAAAGCATTATATGGAGATCAATGACCTTTAACTGGTTTCACCAACTGCTTAACGCACCGAGAGCAATAAAATTAGCGTAATTTTTAAAACAAAAAAACTCAAACAAAATTGACAGATTTTATCAGTAATAAAATTTAAGGAGATGCATGTGTGGTAATGTATGCTTAAAGTTATTGGTTATAAAATATAATGTATGTTTAAAATTACTTTAAGCTTAAAATTCATCAGCTTTAATGTAATTTTTTTTAAAGTTGAAAATTCAGTGCATTTTCGGACAATTTTTTTTTCTCTAGTTTTCCTTAAAGATATGTTTGATGGGTATGATATATAAAATAAATTGATACTAATGTACGAAAAAAAAAGTGCGAGAGAATAATTACTTTTTTATTAATATATAGTGTTTATGAATTTAAAATTTGTTTTATATGGTTTATAAAGTATATTAAAAGAGGACTTTCTAGTTAACGAATTTTCTACAAAACGAACCTTTTTTTTGGGGGATTTAGAGATTTCGTAAAATAGCGGCCCGACTGTATATATAAACATATATTGTTTTAAGCTTTTTTTAATACCCTTTTATAAGCTTCACTGGTATGTAACGGAATCTTTGAACTCAATTTTTACCCACTTTAAAAGGTCAGATTAATTCGAAATTTTGCTCACTTGTCCAGGACCAATGACAATACAATAATTTAATAATTTTGTTCCATTGTCCTGATCAGGATCATCAGGATTAATAATTCCAATTTTCAGATCCCATCCAGCATCTGGCGACTAATTTCAGATCCCATTTGCAGAATTGGCGGCTAAAAGATTAAGTTACTGAACTCAGTTCGATTAAATATAAAATGGTGTTTTTTAGTTTTTTAAACTATAATTTATTTTCATTCAGTAATTGAGAAGCGTAATCATTTAAAAATTTCAATCCAACTATAGTCAGTCCAGTTTTTCAACCAATCTGTTAAGGCTGTCTTCGGCTAATGTTAAAGAATAGGGACCAAATTCGGAATATTTTTTCAGATATAAAAGTACTCAAAAGTTAATATTATATTCTAGCTTCACTATCCTATAGAGAATCACTTATTTTATCACACTACTCATTTTTATCCGAGTTGACACAATTTTTCTTTTATAAAATGTGTTTCGCATTTTTTTCCCTATACCGTAATGCTAATTGAGCTATCCCTTTACAAGTTAAAAGAAGGAACTAATCATTTATGAAATATTTTGAAATTTTAAAAACACTATATTATAAACAAATACGTGAGTTACAATGTCACAAGTTTTTATAAAAATTCAAGAATTTTTTCTGTTTGAAAATGTGCTCCGCGTCAAGTTCACGCTCTCTTACATATTGTGAAAACAGCCTTAAGGGGCAGGATTGTTTTTGTACAAAAGCACAACCCTATTAAAAGCTCTTACATCAAATAGGATACAGGTTGATTGAAATTTACTCATTAGTAGACCCACATTTAATTGTACAAGGCTCCATGGAGGTTACCTTGAGGTGTCGAAGTAGATTTATCGAATTTTTTTCAATAATTTCAACTGAATCCCGTGAAATTTGACGAGGCAGCTGCATAAAAATTCTACCAGCGTAGACAACCCTAATCGATTCCCTACCCCTCAACCCCTCGCTTTGTCGAGCAAAATAGCAAAACAAAGGGTTGATTCCGAAACTTGCGTATTATCTACCTGAAGTATCATTTGTCAAAAATAAATGTGTCGGAGAAATGTAAGTTACTACAAAACAAAAAGGAATCGAAGTAAGGGCAGGAAAGGGGAACTTCCAACTGACGGGGAAGGGGGAGAAAGATGCATAAATCGCAACAAGGGTAAAATAAAGCATCTATATGTCCGACACAGTATAAGGGGGTGTTCTTAATGAAGTGGGCACGCAAACTGGTGCTATTTGTATCAGAAAAGTGACATTAATTACATTCTTGTACCATTTTTTACCCGCGCCTTTCGAAAAATCTCATTCTTTTTTTTTAAGGTAAAAAGAATGAGGAGCGATGGGAAGAAAAAAATGTTTTTATCTTCATTATAGTTTCTCTCCTACCCTTTTTTTTCTTTTTTTCTCGAGCTTATAGAGTTTATACAAAGTTTTTCAATCGAAGTGTCAAGTTATTTTTGCTTCAGCTGTGAAGAATTTCACGATTAGGAAAATACTGGTATAAGAATAAGAGTATTCAGAATATCCATTGCTTTGCTTGAAACAGTTTCGAAAAGGCAATAAAATAAATAAAAATGTCTTTCTAATCCCCTTCCCTTCGAAAAATCCATTTTTTTTGTTTGTAAATTAAGTGACTGCATGAAATAATACCCAAGATATACCGTAAAATCCGGTGTATAACACGCACCTATGCTTTCAAGCTGCATTGTTTAATGTTTTGGTATATTCTCAGTATAACGCGCACCCCTATTACGAAGAAAAAATCTGAAATGTACGTATAAAATGCTCTTATGCTTTGAAGTCATTTGTTCGAGATATTAACCCAACCTTTAGAAAAAATAGTGTACTTCTAGAACGAAAACACTTTAAGTTCATAAGGAATGTCTCTCTCTCTCATTTCGTTTAAATAGACAACATTTATATATATATAAAACAACATTTTTATGTATTTTTTTATGCTCATCTCTTTCCGTTTTAAGACCCGGAGTATATATAACGTTGCTCTCGTAAATTCTGGTCTTATTTTTTGTGTTAAATGTGCGCGTTATACGCCAAATATCTTACGGTACATTATACATATATTTCAGCTCAGAGTAATACAGGCAATCATAGAGGAAGGTTGGAAACTTAAACCTTTGTTTTACCCTACATTCTTAGTCCTAAACCTAAGAATTTGCAATTGTATCCATGCTGCAATTTACTTTATTTTTCACTCGTTTTCTATTTTGGCGCTTATTGTGTTAGACTTACAATAATTTGGTATAATATTAATGATTTTGAACACACACACACATTTGGTACAAATTAGCCTGTTAGTTAAAATACGTAATTCCCTTTTTGGAATTGAAAGGAAAACGATATAATGATTTGGGAAAATGATAGGAGTGAGAATGCCCAACGAGACTGTTTATTACGAATTCAAGTACTAGTGAGTTATTACAGAAACGTTAATGATTCTCATCTGCAAATTTATCTAACGATTGAAGTGGATAATTTAAATGATACAATTTCTATACTTTGTATGTCACATTGATTATTTAAAGCGTTTTCATCTTAAATCTTGATTTTATATTAAGTATGCTTTCATATTTTGGGTTCAAAGTATGTTTCTACAGCATGAGCATAAAAATAAACAAAATTTCTCCCACTAAAAAATACGAAATTGATGGTGATATTTTTTATTCATAAAAGTTTCGCGTGAAATATATGCATTAAAAAAGAAAAGAAAAATAACAGACATGAAATTTAGGGAAATACATCATATTTTTATTGAATTTCTTTCCCTTTAATAGGGCTTGATATATTAAGTATTGCATAACATTTAGATATCATGTATTGTTAAAAGAATAAGCTTAAGCGTTTTTCGATACTTTAAAAACTTTTTGTTTTACATCTAAGAATTTAATTAAGGAGAAATAAATCTCTGATCTCTTTCGTATAAATTTCAAAACAGGATTTAATTTGTTTGGGAAATATTAAAATGATGTTCGAAACTTTCATAATCGAGGAAGAAATATGTTAATTATCAATAGAAATCTTAAGACTAGGGTTAATTTTACCAATAAGTTAGCAGTCTAACAAAATAATAACAATAATAAAATTATATCTACTCGCAGTTGTAAGACCTTGAAAATTGGTACGAACCTTTCGATTCATTTTGCTTTCATTTTAGTTACTTTAAAAATTTTGCAATTTAAAGAAAGTTTCAAAACAATTACAATTTCCACTCCTTTACAATTTTCTTAGCAAATATGCATCATTTGTTTTAAATTGAGATAAAATTAATGAGCTCT
Source organism: Trichonephila inaurata madagascariensis (assembly GCA_019973955.1). NCBI lineage: Eukaryota > Metazoa > Arthropoda > Arachnida > Araneae > Nephilidae > Trichonephila > Trichonephila inaurata. Next base: position 658,341 of record BMAV01002240.1, read on the forward strand.
CAATTAATAAGTATTTTCAAATGCCTATATAATTTGGGCTTTTACAACGTCTTTTTATTCAATTTTTTTAGTTCAAAAATGTGTTATTATTCTAAAAGTTTGCATTAAATACCTCACTTAAATCTTCTTATTTATATAATTTTTTAAAAAAGAATAATTGGTAATTTTCATTAATATATCAACTAAAAAAAATAAAGTGTAACTTCAAAAGAATTCATAAAATTATCAAAATACTTGGTGTTATTACAAAAAAAAGTCTCAAGTAATTCATAAATTACCTACACCAATTGGCTAACACGTTTCAATACTTTCAACTGGCAACGGGGTCACTCTATTAAGAATCAATTTGTGGGCTTCTTCAATTGCACTCAGAGATATTCGATTCCACAAAAATGTATTTCTTTATTTATGTTACGCTATATATTGAAAGCTTACAAATAATACATCCATGCCTATTCGGAACAACATCATATGAAAGGGAGGTTTTCATAAATATTTCATATTTTCTCACTGAAATTTGAAATTATTGGCGCGATTCGATCAAACTTTACTCCCACTCTAGAAAGGTCCCCTCATACTCCTGACCTCCCCTCGAAGGCAGGTACATACAACCCATATTACGCATACATTGGTTTCTACTCTTGACAGCGGATGGTATATTGTAGAACTTGATTGACAGTCAAGGCCTCACCGACCTCAACGCTTTAGAGTGCTTTTCCTTGTAGTCAGTTTATTCATCATTCCTTTCGAGTCAGACAGAATCTCGGCGTAATACATTTCTGCATAAAACTGCTAATAGTATTCTCCTCCATCTATCAAAAGTTGAATGACAAGACAAATGACAGAAAACTAAGGAAAAATACCATTCCTTAACTTTAGCTCGTGTTACGTTCAAACTCACGATTTTCATTATTATTCGCCGGATGAAATCGTTCAACATCTAACCTTTTTGAAGACCTTAAATGTGCGTGACGCTCAAACCCAAATCTTAGCGTTTTCTTCTTTTGTACTAGACGCATAAAAGGACGAAGAAAAGTAAAAGAAAAATAAAATTAAGGTAGAGTGTCAGTCTTTAGTCTCTGCGTTGTCCGCAATTCCGTGACATTTCTGGTCTTCCGTTTTCTTCCTAATACACGCGATATTCAAATTGGGCCTCATCTTGTAGAATCTTCCATGTTGTTGGAAGAAGTTAAACTATCATCGGACATGTAACAGCAATGGAATTATTCATAATTGTTATCAAAATTCAGAAATGCGTGGGAGCAGTAGGGAGTAGAAAGATCTTCCAAGTTCCTTGTCGAGCTTTAGTAGTACATAGCTGGCAATAGATAAACCTGCGTCACGAAGACATAAAAGATATAAAAATAGTGTTTGGCGAGAACATTTTATTGCTTTTTATTTCTAACCAATGATACATGTCGAACTGAGGTTTTACACAGGGGGAATTAATCTGTAGTAAGCCCTCTTTTTCTTCTGTGAATGGGCGTGTGTGAATAGCTACACATTTCTATGACACATTTTCCAGATAAAATAAAAGTCTTTTAGTGGATTATTGAATTGTGAGACTGATAGTGTGTGCGGTGAAAGTAATATTTTTTTTAACATCTGTTTAAATGTATTTCTACTGGATAATGTAATTGAACTATTGTGTTTGAAATGTATTTGGTTGTTTGAAGGTCTTAATGCATAAAAAAAAAAACTATGCATTTCAGCATCACAAAATATCACTTACCTAAATAAGCAACATGCACACACACATTATAGATTAACCAATCATATTTGTAACGGCATTTCATGATGGTAATACTAGTATATACTAGACTTATTTTTAAAAGCTCATGGATTATTTTCTATTTGTGTAAAAAACATTACACGGCATTAATAAGAAATAACTCATTAATTTTTTTAAGGTATTGACTACGTTCGGAACCATGATTTTAAAAAAAGCGCATAAATGGATAATTTTCATGATATTTAGTGTCATTTAGATTAGAATACATGTATAAAATTATTTTAAGGATATTTTGACAAAAAAATTATTCAAATACAATATTTCGGCAAAAAATTAACTTAGAATCTTTTTTCAAAATTTCTCCTTTTGTGAAAAATGCTTCTATTATAATAATATTTTGCCTGTATATAGCTCAGACCTCTGTACAGAGTCTGAACTATGATTTTTGAAAAATTCACATTATTTTCAGAGTTACGATCAATTGAAATAATTATCGGCATTTTTTTCTTAAAATTTCTCCCCTGTGTTGTCGTAAAACATGGATAAACCCACTTCTAAGTCATATATTTCAAAAATTCTAATTGAGCCTCTGTACAGAGGCCTGAGCTATATACAGGCAAAATATTATTATAATAGAAGCATTTTTCACAAAAGGAGACTATTTTGAAAATGGATCATTCTATGTTTATTTTTTGTCAAAATATTGCACTTAAATAAATTTTTTTTTGTCAAAATGCCCTTAAAACAATTGTATACATGTATTCTAATCTAAGTGACCCTAAATATCATAAATATTGTCCATTTATACGCTTTTGCAAAATCACGGTTCCGAACGTAGTCGGATACCTTAATGGATATATTTATAAATACAATGATATCAATGGCGTAACGGAGAATATTAAGGCCCCCTTCAAAGTCAGGTTTTGGCCCCTAGCTGGATCCTAAAAAGGGGACGCACTTGAGCTTTGAAGAACAAGCTTTGGGCCCCTAGAACCCTACCCCCTCGCAATGAGGGGGTTGCGGGGGTGGACGTTACGCCACTAAATGATATGATAGATAGATCTCAGTTCTCTATCACCTGTTTAAAATTATTGAAGTTAAGAATAAATGACAGCATTTGACTAATTTACTGATAATTACTCGTATATACGATCTTTCTGTAGAATCTAAATAATAAAATGTTTTGGTTTTTTTTGGTTAAAAGTAATTATAAAAAATTCTTTAAATTGTTTTTTAGAGCTTAATTTGAGTTAAATTGTTTTAAATAATTGCATAGAAATTATATATAGTTATACATTTTTCTTAGAATTAAAAAAAAAACTTTTTAAATTTTTCACTAGAAGAAATAGAAATAGAAAATACTTTACTACAGAAAAAAGATAGTGTAAGCACTATATGAGTCTAAGATTTAAACTTTCAAGGCAAATCAAGCTCATTGTAGCAAATTTTACTGTAAGTAATTTTAAATAAATTCTTTACAATAATTTTAAACACATTTTATAACAATGGTTTTTAATTATATTTTAAAGAAATACCTAGTTAAAAAGTAGCTACTGAGAATAACATCTAATTACATAGAATTACTATTAATTTTTTTCTCTTATAAAACCCAAAATCTTACATATTTTTTTAGTAAGTTAAGAGATTATACAACACTATGAGACTCACTTTCAATTTATTATGAGAAGTACAGTTTACACTTAAAAGAATCTTAGTATCATCAATGCTTTTCTTGAGTAACTATGAACTTTCCAACGGATGCTTTGTCGGTAATGATCACCAGGGTTAAAAATTCTACACAATTAAGGCATTTTTTTCCCCTTCCCGCCTCTGGTAAATATTTTTATTAAGAAATTTGCCCTTCAAAATGCAGATAAGTCTGCTTAAAATGTTTGACAGCTTTAAAGTGGGTCTAATTAAGCTTTTAGAAGGGGGGTAAAGGCAAGGTGGTGGCGGGTGCCACAAGCTGCAACAAGTCACATTTGATGAGAGTTTTAATATCGTGATCATTACGCCGTTCCAAGGCGTCGTTACTTGACTCACCCCCGTTCAAGCGCAACACCTTTCGTCAGGCGCAGGCTAATGGGCTCTCTGCAAAAGGTGCTATTAGACCGGAAGAAAAAAAAGGTAATTAAATGATGACGAAGAGTATGCTCGAATTTTTTGTACATTCCTTTTTTGATGCAAATTGGACGTTGTTGTTGGCCATTTATAACTCAACTTTTAATCTTTAACATTTTTTTAAAGAAAGAAGTTTGGTATTTTAATGTGTTAACTCTAAAGTAAGTCTTTTTTTTTTCTCACAGTTTAGGTGTCACTTCCTAGTTTTTTTTGGGGGGTAGGTAAGGAACTAAAGAGTAGTTAATTATCGCATACAAACACACAGTTGTTATTCATCTTTTCCTATACTAATAAAAACTTCAGCTTTCTACGATCCTCTTTCCCGATAAGAATGACGGATGGCTGAGATAAGCTTAGTTTGTTCTTAGAATATTTTAAACATGAGTTTTTAATGCTTCATATCGTCTTCTCCGTGGGCTTTTTTTTTATAAGCTTCAAGTTTTCATTCAAATTTAGAATTTTTTTTCCTTTCGGTAGTTGATGTTTTTTAGTAAGTAGATTAAATTTCTAGTTAAGTTGATTAATCATGTAAGATATAATCAGGTAATACGAACTGCGATGGCAAGCAGTAAAATCAAAATTTGTTAATGAATTTATATTTGAATGAATAAAAAAGAATCTTCAGGTTGTTTTGACCAAAATAATTAATTAAAGATTGAAAGTTTTACTTGATACAGAGTTGAAACTTTGATAAATATTTTTAACCTTAACTGAAATTTTGATAAATATTTTTAACCTTAATTGAAATTTTAAATTCAGTCAGTTTGAAAAATTCACTTATTTCAGTGTGTAGTAATTGTTTTCAGGATTAGTTTACTTTGTTGAAGAAATATCTACAATAAAAGGTTAATTGTTGCAAAATCTTAAGAGAATTTGAAAGTTCTTATAAAATTCTAACCACACATACATATTAGTTCTAAGACTTTCTGATAAAGAAAATACGTAACTTTAGTTAAATAAGGTAAAAATTTAAGCATCCTTTTATTTTTTATAAATTACTAAGGAATGTGTTTGCATTAAATACTTTATATAGCGGCTAAGTTACTGTGCAATAGAAGAAAAAAAATAGAAAGATACAGAGCAATTTCCTATCCAAACCATCTTCCTAAATGGAATCTTTAGAATTTTTTTTAGATTTCTAATTATGAAATACATATTTAAGTAAGCCATTAAAAAATTGAAAAATTAAGAAAGCAAGTTAGTTAACTCCTTAACAAAATGCTTATTTTGATCTATTTACTTATTTGCTTTTTATATGGTCTGTAATTGCTCTGTTATATGTTGTAAATATTATGTGCACAATGTAGGGTGCATATAGTACTGAAATAGATCTATTAATGACTATTTTGTTAAAAAATTTCTTAATACAAGTCACATAAATATATAACGAATAAAAAAAAATCAAGAAATAAAGATAACTTTGAAAATTATTTAAAAATTTTATACTATAATATCACATTACACTTGCAAGCAGATATTTTCATTTTTTATTTATACTTAATATTGTTGAAATCTATGTTATACGATATTCGATATATGCAAACAACCTTCTAAAGAAAAAAAAAGAGAGCTTTAAATTTTAGTTTTGTCTCTATACTCTTCAATTGATTGATCTCTCCTCCCACCGAATATACATATTGAAAATTATTTTAAAAAATTTATACAGTATTAGCATATTAAACTTGCTAGCAGAAATTTTTCCTGTGTTATTTAACTTTATTATTCTTTAAATCTATGATATACAGCAGCGTTTCTCAAACTGTAGGGTGCGCCTCCCTATCTGGGTGAGATAATTCTACCAGAAGGGTGCGAGCATATCGAAAAGTTGAAAATAAAATATTTAAAAAATTATTAATTTACTGAAAGGAAGCAAAACAATTACGATATAATAAAAAATAAAATACATATTTGCACTGATATAATATATTTCAAAATGTATCAGTACTGCACAATATATTTGATCATTAATTCATCAATACTAAGTTAAGAACAGGTTTAATAATTACTAATTGGGCTTGCCATACCCAAAATTATATACAAAATTTAATACTTATCTTGATAATTTGTACGGTTTATAATTAAAGTGATATTGTAGCTTTAGCAACGAAGTACATTATTATTCAATTCTATACATTGTTATTGTATATTGTAGGGGAGCAATGGAAATCATGATTGAAAATTGGGTCGCAAATATTGAAAGTTTGAGAAGCACTGATATACAGTATTCGATATATGCTGATAATCTCTTAAGGAAAAGAGAACTCTCTATTTTATCTCTATACTCTTCCATTCATTGATCTCTACTTCAATTGAATCTACACATTGCACCAGGAAATAAATTAAATACAAAGGCTAGCTTATTAAAAATTAGACACGATTTAATGAGGAACAAAACAACTTCGTTTGTGTTGAGGGAATTAAACACGCCTGCATGAAATTAAACGCGATCGAGCCCCGTTGTTCTGATTTGAAATGCAAAGTCATCAAGAACGCCTTTGCCCTTCAACTTCGAGTCTCAATTCACATCTGTACAGTTCAGTGTTTCCATACATCCATATTAATTAAGCTAACTTACGCGCTTCCCAATTACCAACTATCTCTCGTAGGAAATCATCCCACGGCGACTGTTTGCATATAGGAGCCGCGGCAATGATAAATCAATAATTTTGTCCTAACGCCATTAGCAACCGTCTCTGGTCAAAGTTGCTTGATTGAAAATAGTTCAATGATTTATGTCCTTTGACGCCCCTAACTAGGTGCGGACGAATATAGTGTTGATTGCATTTCAAAAAACCTCATCTTGATAACTTCATCAACATCCTAAAAGCTTTTGATAAGCTTCATCCAAAGTTTGTCATTTCTATTAACTGCAGCTTAATAGCGTCAAATATTAATCCTTTAACTTAGGTCTGCCGCTTTGATTTCTTTTTAGGTCGTGTCACCTATATCGTATTTATCTCGCTTTCCCCGCTACATTTTTCTTCTCTTTTGACATTGGGGTTGGTCAGAGGATAGTGATGGCATCAATTAGGGAATGATGGGTATTTTAATTGTTTGCTTCGTAATCGAGGTGAGAATCAACGCATTCTATAAAAGAATTTTGAAACGGAGAACGGAATATAGTTCCAAAAGGGAGAGCCAAAGGAAGTGTGCCGAGATTTTTCGAAGAGATAAGGTTTTTAAGTCGTACTAAGTAAGGGGGCGCGAGAAAAGAATCATATGAGTGTCGAATTTATTTTTCTCTCTCAATTTTTAGATTCATTAGACGATTTCTTTTTCGAAAGGTCGCTACTGTAAACAAAAGATTAAGGAAATGATGAGAGTCTTTTATTCTTAAGTTGATTAATGTTTTTAACTTTACGGCGAAAAATAATAAGATGAAGTCTTTGCATTAAATTTCGATAGTTAATATAATTTTTTAATTGAATTGTTTTATTTTGATGGAAAAGAATGATGATAATCAGCGAAAAGCAATTGCAGTGGGAATTGATTGATTTTCAATTAGCTTCTCATTTTTTAGCAGCGTGAATGTTATTCGAGGAGGAGGAATACCCAAAGGAACCGAGCTCACCCGAAGAGGGTTTAGAGCTTCAAACCGATCCCTCGGGAAACAATCACTCCCACGTCCAGTTTTTATTGAAAGAAAAAATCAAAGTTTACATTTTATAAACATTAGAAGACAGTAAAATGACAAAATACAAATTTAAAGATAACCGCCCTATACACATACATGTGCGTGAACGTAATACAGATATACAAAGCAAAATATAAAAAAAGTAATAATAACAAAAGGAGTATAAGAGATGGAAGAAAGAATATACATATTCCATCTATCTTACTAATTCAAAATAATAATAATAATAAAATTCACCAAACAGACCAAAAGAAGAAGGAAAAAAAAAGAAAGAAAGAAAGCATGGGCCTCACAATTTTGAGCTTTGGTCAAGTAACGATGATGTTACCAGATCTAATATCCCACTCTTCAAACTTCCTTCCCACGCCATCTAGGAAAACGTGTGCATCAGCCCTTCTGCAAACTGGATCTTTACTGGCACCAGGACGCGAGTCAACATCTTGACAACTCCGGTCATGGGTTTAATGGTCAGGCCATTCGGAATAAGATACTTATTTATATTGGTTCTTTTGTATTAAAGTTTTCAATTTAAGAAAAGTAACTAAATTTTACACGGATTCTAAAAGAAATTTTTGAGGTAAAATAAATAGTTAATTTCCCGCAAAGTTTTAAATGGCGATTCATAGTAGTTATGGATTAAACAACAATGAATCAACACATTATTTTCAAAAACAATTCCTTAGAGGAAGCCTTATCTGATATTTATAAGAATAATATTTATATATTTCGACAATGTAAAAATACATTTTAGGCAATAATAAACTAGAGAAAATATTATTATTTATAGAGTTGCGCAAATGTAAATATTTATTTAAGAAAATAATTAATGGCAGTGGGATATGGTGTGGATCAAATCCAGTAGTAAGAGAGAAATTGAATGTAATCCTTTGTGAATAATTAGTTTATTGTTTTATGCTTATTTTACTAATAATACCTTAAATTTTATAACTTATATTTATTGATTTTTTTACTAATGCCTTTTTAATTAAATAAGAATGAATGAACCTTTTATTTATTTTCTGTAATTTGCTTTTATCATTTGTTAGCAATGTAAAAATGTAACTGCTTCAACTTTAATTGGTGTTCCAATATATTTCAGTCTTATTTATTGTTTACTTTTCAAAGTTTTTCCTTTGTGATTTTTTTTTTAAATTTATTAAAAATTATAAAAATTAAAATTATTTTTCATGCCCAATGTTCGCAACAGTGCATCAATTTTGAATCATGAAATTGTAAATATTTTCCCACAATTATCAGCACCAATCCCAGATGCAGTTTTTTTTTTCTTTTATCCGTGATACGGAATTCAAGTTTAGAAAGAACACCTTAAACAAAAATTCAGCCTAAAAAAATTCAATTAAATTTTTTATTTTCGATCTTTAAATGGATTTTCATAAATCGAAAATAAAATTGTTTATTAGAAATTTTTTAAAAAAGGCATTGTAAATTTTCAGGAAATGAGAAAGAAAACACGAAAAAAAAAGCATAAAAATATACGTTCTAAAATAAAACTGTTTCATCATTTATAACATCATTTACTTGTGTACTTGTGCTGAACTACAACTCCATCATAACAAGAATATATATAAATATATATACAGAATAAATATATTCTTAAGTTCTTAATAATATGTACAATAATTTTAGAAAAAAAAATTTAAAAACAACATCTATTAAAACTGGTAGCCTTTTAGCTAAGATAGAATATTTTTTTAAAAAAATTTAACTATGTAAGAAAAATAAACGTCTTTTCGAAAATTCCTATTTTGAAAAGTCGTCTCGTTTTTACCCTCTCTTTTGTTACGAAAAAACTCTTTATGGTCTCAAGGACTCCCAAGGTCAAAAAGTTTGAACCGCGCATTCCTCTGTATTTTTAAAAGATTGCACTATGGGCATATGGGAATATATGGATGCATTGTGGCGGTAAAGTACAGACAAACCTGGTCCTACCGGTTTCCGGTGGTCAGGGAAAATGCCCCTTCAAGAGGAGGGGTTGGGGCCCTGGGCGTATACGTATTCTAACCAATCCCAAACTACCTTTTCTGTAATCCAGGTAAATTCTTCAGTTGCGAATACTTGTTTTCAAAAAAACAACCTAAATGCTATACACCCTCTCTGCCTTGACCATTTTGCATCTTATTCTTAAATATTGTAACTCCGTATACTTTAAAAACTAAATGTAGTCTATATTTGGATTTAAAAAAATGCTAATATTGAATATATAAATTATTCAAATATGTGTGAGATAGAATAAAGTGTAATAAACGACTCCGTTTTTACACTGTATGAATATATTTCTACCACAACTCTTTCTCTCTCTCTCTCTCACAAATATTTAAATCATGAAAAAGTAAATTTGCTGAAAATATTTTTGAAATTAAATATACAAATTTATACTGTGTTTTTACGGTACACTTGAAATATTGATTTATTTACTGTGGAAAATCAAATTTTTATTCTGTAGAATAACTTAAAGTCATTCTTTGAATATAAGAAGTATAACTTTCCACATATGGTTAAAAAAAACTTTAAAATATTACTTACTTAAATAATTTATGGTGTACGTGGATAACTGTGAGATTTTACTTGAATAGAATTTTGATCTTTCCTTTTCTATATTAGCTGCCATCATTTGTGTACAACTGCGGACTATTTGATCTAAAAAGGAAAGTATTCTTTATTTTGTTACTTATTGTAAAATACTAACAATAAAAATTTAAAAATTTGAATAAAAAAAATTGCTTACATGTTTTTTTTTCCCACCAGTTTTTTGAAAAATATCTAAATTTAAAACTTCCGATTTTTCATGATGGAATATTAAATGTATATTTAAATTATTAACTTTAAAATGAATCTGCTGTTAAATTTAGTTTTGTTTATATGCAGGACTTATTTCATGTATTATGTTTATTTTATATTTTTTTATAGATGTGTTATGTATAATCATTAATAATATACTGAATTGCTAGATCTCTAACTTAAGGCTCAAAAATATCTCAGAATTTAGCAAGGGAATTCAGGTCAAAGTAAAATAGCCATTGTTATACAATAGCAAACTCTTATAGGCTTAGGAGCAAAATTGAAGGGTTAAACATAGTTTCAAGACGTCGAGCTTCACCTTTATTTGCTCATATTACGGGACTGAATTAAGAAAGGAAAATACAGTTTAAAAGCTTTTATTGTAGAAGCCAAAATTAATTTCTAAAAATATAAAATCTCGCATAATCTTGAAATATTAAACAGAAATCTACTTACTTAGAATTATGTAAGATATATATGTATGTATGTATATAATATGTGTAAGAAATTCAGAATGAATTAACATTTTTTTTATAAATAAAATGTTTTCAAAATAAAGCGATCATGAATATTATTAAAAAGGATTGAGAAATATTATAAATGTAAAATGCAAAAAATAAAGAAAATATGAAGTACATTGCAAATTATATCATATATAAATTCTTGATTTAAGAAAATAACTTATTACTAAAGTTTTTCAGGAATCTTGCTTAGCCACACTCAAACTTCGGTGAATTTTTAATGATTTCTGAATTCAAAAGAAAGTTCTAAAAAATGAAAAAAATATTAATGCATCTTTGAAAAACGCAGATTTGTTTTTTGCAGTGTTCGAAGAATGTAAAATAGTAATAAAAAAACCAGTTCACACAGAAAACTTTGCATTGTTTGAAAATAAAAATTAATATATACTACATTAAACTCATATAATTTTGAAACACTTTGTTTACCTGTACGTTTCAGATGATTTAAAAGATTTTAAATTACAATAGAATAAGCTTTTATAATAAGAATACTTTTATAAGAAATGAATCAATTACAAGTGCAAATCTCAAGCTGACTGTATATTTTACAAACAAAAATGAGACTAACATTTCACGTATTATATTTAAAGGATAATTAATCTCTCGTACTCTGCGGGTCCTTGGTGACTTAACGCATTGTTAGGACCCCACGGCTTCCTGGAATGCAAAACTTTGGTAAGCAATTTTGCATGACTATACCTGCATATTTTGTAAAATAAGTCTATCCAAATTCAGTAACATACTTCATATTGATTTTAAAAGTAATTTTTACTTTTTTTACATCAAGTACAAAGATTGAAATTATAGCAACTCAATAAAAATTGTTTAAAAACTTTAAATATCATTTTTTTTTTTTACTAAAAATTAGTATATATTAAAATAATTGTGGATAAACATACATGTGTGTGTAGATGCTTGTGACATCTTATGCTATTGTAATTTGAATGAAACTTCAAAATCATGTATAAAAACACGTAATATAAGCTTATTTCATTACTTTTCTATTTCCCTTCAATTTTTTTTTAAATAATAGATTTATGTCATGCACAGAATATATATTTATAAATAAAATACGTTCTCTTTGCAAAGCTTTGCGAAACTCAATTTTTTCCCCTTCCATCTTTTTAATCGAAGCTCATTGCAGCGGGACTTGTACGCGTGTACATAGCAGCTTAATTATGTATTGTGCTTTATTCGGTGCCATCATAAATTTTAATGGGCAAAGAATTGATAATTTTCACAATCCCTAACACTTTTATATTATTTGAGCTTATCTATATCCGCAACTAGTATTAAGTAATTAATTGTTCGATAGAGTAATTCATCATCCAATCTTTTCCCTCCTTTCTGTGTGTAATTGTTCGAAACCTGTTTAAATTAGTTAGCTATTTCCACACTTCTCGATTTTGTAAAAATAAAGCTCGGGAATTATAATAAGGATAAGATTATATCTAACAAAGTCAATCATTCACTGTTCATGAACTTCAAATGTTTAAACAGAGATAAAGGAGAACAAAAATAATGTTAAATTGCGTAAAACAATGTTGTAAAATTTGCCTTTTGAAAAGCTAGACAGGCCGCTGAAGTTGTGCTTCTCATTGTAAAACCTATTTATTGATTAATTATAAAGTAAGATACCTAATATTTGAATAATAAATTTCCTCAAAAAGGATCTTGGTCTTTAATTGGGAAAACAGTAGTTTTATTTATAGTAGTGTACACAAAGGAATTACTTGTGCATTCTTATTTACTTGACGTTTTATTTTTTTTAGGTACGATGAATATTACCTTATATTTACTAAAGTTAAAAAAGAGAATTAAAAAACCCTGAGTTTTTAAAATTTTTAGGTATAAAAGAAATGTGAAAAAAGAATCACATAAAAATTTAGTTATTGAAGATGGCAATTTATTTCAGGTGGGAACTATATTCACAGAGCGAAAGCTGCCTTACTTTACTACGCCAAAGCATGATACTATTACAAAAAGCCAGTATAATATAAAAGATTTGAATGAGTGAATGTTTAGTAACGTTGACCTATAAAGCAACCCAAGGCCCATTGGAAATGGACCTCATAATTTTGAACCGTGGTCACAAGTGACGAGGATGACACTTGAGCTGACATCCCCTCTCCGAATTCCCCACCATGTCAATAGGAGGAATTTGAACTTCGACAGATTTAACGTGCATCAGCTCCTTTACACGCGGGTCTTCTGGAATTCCTGGCACTGGGGCTCCGAACTCGCGACACGCCTGGCTGGCGATACGTGACCGTACATGACCACTGGCTACTGAGCCGGGAACTAGGAGTGGTGATCAGCAGCATAATTCAAGGGTAATTTAAATGGAGGGTCCCTAAATTTACAAACTATCCAAATCACGATCTGTACAACAGTCGGAAAAAAACTAATTGGAGGGGAGTTAGGATATTTTTAGTAATCTTAAATTGTAACCAAAATAATTTTTATTATATAATATTGAAAACCTTATTCATGTACTTATCCGTAACAAAATCTTGATTATTCAAATCTGCATTAAATCCAAGGAAAAATTTCACACACACAAAGGAATTAATCAGAAATAATTACTCAAAACAAAAGAACTATTTTTAAAAAAGAAATGATTGAAAATAGTAATGCTCTCGTTAAATTTTTGAAATGCGGATTTATATTTTAAAAAATTCTTACCTATTTTCGTTATTTGTTTCTAAAGAGAGCAAAGAACAATGAAAAAGATTAGCACAGATTTGCACAAAAGAATTATTTTCTGTTAAACACCATTTTAAATTTTAGGAACAGGTTAACCAGTTGACATGTAGAAGTCTTAAAAATAGTAAGGAATAAGCAATAATATAACCAGGATTATTAAAATAAAATAAAAACCCAAACACAAATGACATTCTGGTGAATTATATCTCATAAAACGATACAGATCACTTTATTAATTTAAATTTATTGAAATGATATGGAGTAAAGTTACTTCACAATAAATTAATCTGGAGTTAATTGAATCATGTATGTTTAAAAACATTAATGGCTTAAGCTGAATATTTTAAGAAACCGATTCCGTAATGAGTTATCTAAATAATTAATTCCTCATTGAAAGTGACAATTAAAAAGTTTGCCCTGAAATTTAACGATGCAGTTCATGAAATGCTAACACATCTTGACAACCTTCGATGGATATTAGTCCTCTCTTTCATTCTGGGCGTCATGACGGGATCATTTTTGTCTCGTAACTAACAAACAGTCGTTTGGAAACATTTTTGCGTAAAGGTTTCCTTTTTCGTCCTGAAATATGGCTCAATCTTCCTTTAAATTGAATGCAGTCCCTATTGGAGAAATTAATGAATTCCATTGAATAATTTCATCACATGAATTGCGAGAAATCTCAACTATGGCGGGGTCAGGAGTCTTTTAACTGCAAAAGAATCGCCCGTAATATGACATTGACGGCGACTAAGAGGATGCACAACGGTAGCTGGACTCAAGTGTATGGTATTTGAAGGTCGTAAAAATTGCGATTCAGCGTTTTTCATTAAATTCTTTCTTAAGTAGTCCTTTGAAGGGGACAGAAAACGATATTTTAAGGGGTTTTTCTTTAAAATTTATCCATTTTACATTCGTACGGCGAATTGCGCTTCCGTGGATATTTTCAATGATGTTTAGTGTCTACCCCGATTCAGGCTACGCATGCCATTGTTTTAGGATATATATTTTGACAAAAAAAAAATATTTAGAAATACAATATTTTGCGAAATTGCTTAGAAGAATAACGAAATGCTCTCTTCTTGTGCCGAAAAATTATTCTATTTATAATATCTATTTTACGGCTGTGTATATGAAACTCGAACCTCTTTACAGAGGCTCAACTATGATTTTTGAAAATTTTCACATTATTTTCAGAGTTACAACCAAATGAAATAATTATCGGCGTTTTTTTCTTAAAATTGCTCCCCTCTGCTGTCGTAAAATATGGATAACCCCGCTTCTAAGTTATATATTTCAAAAATTCTAGTTGAGCCTCTGTAGAGAGGTCTGAGCTATATACAGGAATAATATTATTATAACAGAAGAGCATTTTTCACAGAAGGAGAACTTTTTGAAAAAAAATTATTCTAAGTTAATTTTTTGCCAAAATATTGTGTTTAAATAATTTTTTTTGTCAAAATGCCCTTAAAACAATTGTATACATGTAATTTCTAATCCTAAGTGACACTAAAATATCATAAAAGAAATTATCCTATTCGCTTAGGCAAAATCCGCGATTCGAGGCATGAGTCGGATAACTTAATGCATTTCTTAACAGTCGTGGTAAATTCATGAATGAATTGGGTCATTACTTTTACAGAGGTAGGTATGTCGGAGTAAAATACATAAATATCTAAGAAATCTTAAAAACTTGCGAGGTAAAAAAACGTTTCAAAAAGGGGTTTTATTGTGTGCGTGTATTGTGTGTTTTTCAGAATTTTGAAAGAAAGAACTATTAACTATGTGACTAAATAGCTTGTACTTTCAAATAAAGAAAATTTCTTGTTAAAATACTTTTAAAATGTTCAAATAGAAATTATTAAGCCTTATAAGAAGTAGTAGAAAAAATACATATACCTACTGTGTGAAACGATTCGGTGAGGTCCAAAACGAATTTATTTGAAAGAAATTGATTTTTAAGAAAATGACATATAAACACACGCATTCGATTAAAAAAACTACAAAACCATTTCAAATGAATCAAAGGAATGATTAAAAATAAATGCTATTGTTAAACGTGTGTGCTTGATACATTAAGTGCAAAAACAACTATCCATATATTTTTAGTTAACTTCACATGCGAGGTTATACAAGGGTTATGAACAATGGAATTCTCAAATATAATGCGGTTAACTACCGAAAAATTATCACCTCTCTTTCTTTACTTCCTCACCGCACCACAAGATGCCTTTGAGGTTCAGTTTTAAAGAGCTTGTAGCAACGTCATCGTTTCTGGAAACAAGGCTCAGATTTTACTTGAACATCAAAGCATGTGAAGCTTGCTAGAGACGTGGCGCACACCCTGAGGAGAGTTCTATGAGGGCCCAGCGGACTCCCCAAAGCCGCCGATTTTTTCCGATTGGTTACAATTCTAATACGTAAGATTTAATTAAATATTTGTTATTAATGATTTTAATTAATCAAATTTGTATTCAAAAATAGTTTTTACTATATTTTTTTCCCTGAAAATCGACAAAATCAAAAATAGCATTATACAGAATGGTGAACTTTCAACCTAGCCCCCCTTGAAAAATTCCTGGGGCGTTAACGCCTGGGTCTCACTTAACCATCGCATCGGCAAAATAATACATAAAAATTTAATAAAAAATGTAGCAATAGTAAAATTTTGAATTGGCATATGATCAAAAGTATTGTATTCGTTATGAAAACTGAAATAAAAATAATAAATAAATAATTAAATTATAAATTAAACAGTAATAAGAATAAATAATATTTAAAAAAATAAAAAAATAGGGTTGTTTTGAAAATGACTTAATTCTGAACACTTGGAAAAAGGAGTAACAATTTTTTTTCAGGATTTTATCAGAAACATGCAATTTTGTCTTGGAAAATAAAAACCATACTAATTCTTAAGCGTACATTTCTTCCATCTGTGTTAATTAAGGCTTTAAATCAAAGGTTGAAATAAATAGAATAAGCAACGGAATTGTTAAGTCTGAATTTTCTTAGGTTCTTTTCTCTTGAAGTATAAAATGCCATTGTTTATTAAATAGCTGATGAAAATCAATTAACTGTTAGTACAATAGCTTCTTATCAGTGGTGTACACAAGAGGGAGATGGAAGGTCTGGATTCCTCCCCCAACACCCTTGATCTTTTTTTCTCTCGATTTATTATAATCCTTTTCATACAGTGCGTAAAATAAATCCAAAGATAATTTAGTTAATTATTTATTATTAATAGTTTATTTTATTATAATTAATGATAACTATTCATTCAAAAATTTACTTTTTACTGTTTTTTTTGTTCCTGGCAATCGGTAAAATCAAAAGAATGTTTATCGACGTATTGGGGTATGATACGAAAATGGTGGACTTTCGACCCTGGACACCCCATGAAAAATTCCTGTGTTGTGCGCCAATGATTCTTATTCATTCTATGTATCACGCAAAAGCATTACTAATAAAATAATAAGAATAAATTATTATTGCAATATAAGAAAGAATTATTTTTGTGGTTGGTTGGTTTTATATATTTCAACGTATATCTTAGCACCATTTTTCAAGCCTATAATATTCAAAGTCCGAACTGTTATATAACAGGAAATGCTCCCAAAAGAGATAATTTTTCCATGAAATCTCCATCTGCTGGAGAACATTTATCTCTGGATTGTTATCTAAACATCAAAATTTGTGCCTAACTAATCTCATAAAGATGAATGAAACGGAGCGTTTATCACATAATTAGAATACACTAACATTCTGCAGACAAATTGCTCTCGAAAATTCTCCCTCTAAACTCAAATAGAATCTTTAGTTAACAGTTAATGAATTAAAGAAGATTGGCAATTTACATATCTTGAGAGCATCGCAAGGCTGTGCTGCGGCTTCGTGGATGTAAACACCTGTTATGTTTCAAAGTGAAATAAAAAGATAACGAACGTGAAAATAAATAAATAGGGGGTAATTGGGAAAAAAAATGATGAAAATTCTCGCTAAGCAAGTTGAAACATTTCGGTGAATTGTGATTAATAAGAGAGTAATGTGGATAAATGATTCTAAAGTGATATAAACTATCATCAGATGTTCGTAGTTCCGTACATAGGTTGGATCGTATCATAAAGGGCCCCTTTAGTTTTACCATCAATTTATTTTTTTATAGTTTCTAAGGGAGGGTCGGTTACCCGGAAGTTCTCTCATGCATTTTTACTCGATTTGTAATCGCTCTGATTATGAGGTCAGTGAAAAATAGCTTACTGAAGATGAAATGTTAGATTTTTCGTAGAATAGGGTAGGTGAAATTTTGCTTGGATGTATGAAGCAAAGAAAACTATTTACATTTGTTAACATCCATACTAAAAAAAAATCAAAGTAATACTTTATTAATTTACGTGTGGAGGAGGCCGAGGCACGTTTAGTCTGTCGAGACTCAAAGTCACCCTTTGGTGTAGTGTGGTAGTTTGGAGAGGGGGTGCCAACTCAGGTGTCATCCTCGTCACTTGACCAAGGTTCAAAATTAAGAGGTCCTTCTACAATAGCCCTCGTGTTGCTTTATAGTGAGACGTTAATATAACTCTCACTCTCTCATTGAGCATTGAGCTTTTTGGCTTTTCTGAAGTCAAGTTGACACATGCGTGTATGCATCGATCGACGGTTAAACTATGGAATAATTGCACAGTATTCAATTATTCAGATGAATTTCTCCGTATATACCCAGATTATATTTTTATATCATATAAACCTAAAAAATTCCCTTTTTTTCGTTTCCTTTTGTCAATATTTCAAAAATTCAATGCAAGTTAATACTAGTCTATTTGACCAAGTACAAATAATTATATATATATATATATATATATATATATATATATATATTATTTAAAATGACTAACTATTTTATTTTGAAATAAACTAATTTAAAATTAAAGTCAATGGTGCAGCAACCCATTAAGTCCAAGGCCTACTGTGCCCATCTCAATTTTCTTGACCTTGGGCACTGAGGTGCGTGAGCAGATGTTCCGATCAGGTGGTTAGTCTGAAGTGAAACCCCCAGTGTTTAGTTCCTAAGCAAGCTTGGTACTCATTTATCGACCCACGAAGGGATGAAAGGCTGATTCGACTTTGCCCAGCTCGGGGTTTTGTACCACGGACCTGTGGCCTCTCAGCTATTGGACTTCATTTTAAAAAAATAAAAATACTTATTTTTAATCATACCCTTCATTATTATTATTAAATGATTGTGCTTGGAAGTTATTTTAATAAGTTAAATCTGAAAAAATACATATATCAATTGAGTCGAATCGACGTTAAGATGGCATAAGTATAAGGTTTCAATTTTTGTAACCAATATCAGGGTATTAAGAGATATGAAATTCGAGAATTAAGATTATTTTAGACTTCTTTAAATTTTTGTTGTTGTTTCTCTTAAAATAAGTAAAACTTGCTTTTAAACACACCTTTTATTACAGTAGATAAAGTGTTGCTAACAAGTAATAATTTGGTCAGATCATAGTGCTTTAATAAAATGGGTCAAAAGATCAATTAAATATCATCGACTACAATTGACCAACACTATGGTTAGCGTACTGTTAAATGACTTTTTTTTACACACAATCAGATTTTAACTTGTCCCTTAATTCATTTCTTTTGTAAATTCTTGTTCTATATCAGTATTTCTTAAACTAGGAGTCGAGACCCCAAATGGGGTCACGTGACTAACAGCTGGGGTCGACAAAAATTTTAGGAATTTCGATAGATCTTTTTGCATAAAATAACTTGTTCTTCATTAATAATTTAATTGTTTATTTAAATTCTTATTAGAGTATCAATCAAATTTAGAATGTTGACGAAGTATTTCGTGGGTGGTGTCTTCCATTATTCTAAGATTTACCCTTGTCAGCAAAAAGTGATTCTCAGAAATGAACTCAAAATCACTAAATAAACAGATTATAGTGTATGTTTAATTTAAAATGTATTTATACATTATATATATTAGTTTTAGTCCTAATGTGGACATAACTTACCTCTATGCAAAGATTATTTCCTCATAACACCCCATAAGGCCTTTTTCTCATAATCTTCATTATCTATGATGTTTCAGTGTTCAAAAAATGGGCTCTTTTTTATAATAGTTTTAAGTTTCTTAATCCTTCTATATTGAATCCTAAGTTTTTAAACAAAAATATCAATTAGTCCGCCTCTTTCATTTACTTTCTGAACTGGATTGGACCCCCAAATGGGATACCTTCAATAAATCATCGATTTAATCTCACATACACACCATTTAGGTAGTTTATTTTCTTTGATACCCCCCTAGTTTGATCATCCATTTGCAGAAATCCATCAGTTGCCGAAATGATGTATAAATCAATTCCAACGATGACGTTCGAAGTTTGAATTGCATTAACTTGTTTACGATCGGAAGAATTTTTCCATCTTTATCTAATATACTTATTACTAGGCTATTAAAGTCTCGTTTAATATAAGTTGGTTGAAGTACATTTTGCAAGTCAAATGAGGACGAAGTCGATAGAGAAAGACAGAATGGTTTTCATGAAGAAATACTAATGCTTAAATGTTTAATATCTGCATACATTCCGAAATAGGATTTTATAAAGAGATTCGAATGATTCGGTGTTGTATAAAAATATAATATATACTTTATTCTAGGAAAGAAATTGAGAAAAGGAATAATAATTTGAGCATGGGTTAACTTTTCCCGTTGGAGCATTTGTTGGAGTTTAGTTAAAGGTGATTGCAAGAGAGAGGACGAATTATTGTGTGTGATTTTCATTTATTTATTTAAAATTATCATACTAATATTATTACATGTTAAGATCCGAGTTTGATTTTTAGCTTGTTATTTGAACATCAATAAAGAAAAAATCTTATAATACATTTTACCTGAGTATAAATATATCTTTTTAATTTTATCAGAGAAGAGAAATTCTCAAAAATCAAACTTTAATGTGTAAGAAATATTAAATAGAGTCAACAAACTATGTATATTTAAGTAACATATAATAATGAGTGTTATTAGAAGGATTTTTAAAAAGGTGAATTTGAAGAAAAAATGCGTGGGGAACCTCATTCCTTGCTTGATAAATTTCAATATAAAAATTTCTAGATGATCAAAAACATAACGTTTATATTATTGACCATAATTTAAACCCTCTAGTATTGTTATATATATATATATATATATATATATATATATATATATATATATATATATATATAAGCAGGATTTTTCCTAATCATAGTGATTACATGTGTCATCTAAGAGGATAATTTTTTAAAAAATTGCACTGACTGAAAGAATTAAATTGTTTCCTTCCTAATCACTATGATCTAGATCTGGCTTTTTTGGATACTTTTATTCCTAGTGATTTTATTGAATACCAGCTTCGCCAAGAATTTCGTTTTAAATATTAAACAAATGATTAGTATAATATATTTTGATAACAGTGCTAGAAGTATTGAGGTTTTGTTCAAATACTTAACCAAACTTAGATTCTAAATAATTAAATCAGTTAATGACATTATGAAATAGATAAATGTTAAGCTACGTCTTAGAATCAATGTGTAAGTGTGAAATACATTGCTTAGCAACTAACTGAAATATGAGATTCCCCGTGGACATGTCAATTTACGGTACCTGGAACCGGATATTCGCACTTCTTCTAAAATCATTAAATTGGAAGGTGAAACTCTCAATCACTTAAACTTTTCTTTATTTCAATTCTAGATATCTTGATTTTCACAGAATTTTTTTCACGTTTGAATGCATCAGTTGGTGGGAAATACACTTCTTCTCCCGACTTTATGATGTTATCCGACCTTAAGCTACAACTAATGCTTGTCTTCGGTCACCAAATGGGTGTTTTAACAAGTTGCAAATTGAATCCTTTTCCTTTCGACTTTTGATTAGAGCCATTTTTTTTAAGATTTGTTCACTACGATTAAAAATCGGGTTTTTTTCAAAGAAAGATCTAGATTAAACGATTTTTTGTAACGCAATTATTAGTTTAATTTCAGAATCCTAATACTCTTTCCTACGGAAGTAAATTTGTTCACAACAAAAAATTAATAAAAAGGGGAAACAGAACGATAGGATAAAACAGTGGTCAGAAACCTTGTAGTTGTGATGTGCTAAGCCAATCTACCAAGATGATTTTAGATGCGGCGCAGTGGAAATTATTTAAAACAATTCAATTCCAGTGCAAATGCATGCAGAATTAGGGAATATAGATCAAGAATACAGATTTGCAGTTTTATATTTTGTATTAATTTTGCATCATTCAAAGATATTTATTAACGTAGAATATAACTATTCCTTCAATATAAATAAAAAATTAAAATTGTACATGTTCATTAGTATCCTTTGAATATATTTATTAAAATAAAAATAAACAACATAAAATATAAGAATTTCTTCAATACAGTTAAATAAAAATTAAATATTTTCATGCGATCCTTGTCCCTGCATAGCTCTATTTTATTCTGTGATATCAAGGGTATAATTTGTGACTTTTATTTTGAGACGATTCTGAGCATTCAGTTATTAAACAAACTTTGTGATTCAAAAAACTTTTTGAGAAAGACTTTGTTTGAAGAAACCCGAAGTGAAAGAGAGGTACGTGCTTTTTTAAAAATTTAAATCTTGAAATGACACCCAAAATTTAAAAAACGTTTTGATTTATCGTTCAAATTTTTCGTTTCCAAAAATTTTTTTTCGAATGTGAAGATATTAGTTTATTTAAAATTACCCCCCCCTCTTGAAATTTTGGGGTTTTAAAGGCCCCTGAGAATTGTACCACGCCAAAATCTAGAAAAAATTTAGGTTCCGATGCCTGGTACACCAAAAGACTAATTAAAGGATTATATTGTATCATGACCATACTACCTTATTGGCACATTTTTTTAATGTGCATAATGTTCCAGATTTTTTCGTAATTACATAAATTTTGCTTTTTGTAATGCTAAAGAGGTCAGCTCAATAAATTCCCTTTTAAAATTATCAACTTCAACCAACTCAAAAACTGACAAATTTGTAAAAGTGCCACTGGGCTTTAAAATGCCGAATTCATTACCAAAGGGTTTTAACACCTAAGATAAACTTGGGTATTAAACTTCTTTCTCCGTTAAAAGGAAAACCAAACAGAATCGTGCTCTCAATTTAATGTAAAAATCAATATATATTCATCCACGGAACTCTTCAGTACTAATAAAAGAGTTAAAAATTTTAACCCTCCATGATCCGATCGAAGGGGTTTGTTGGGTTTAGTTTGGACGATGGAACAAAATAGTGTTCTTCTAGATTTATATAAATCATTTCCCCAGGTTTTTTCCCCCTTCTTCCAGTATGTTTTTTAAAAATCCTTATACAAAGTTTTTAAAAAAAATTTGAACTCTTGTATTCCGAAAGCTGTGAGTAATTCCCCTGCATTTAATAAGAGATAAAACGGGGAAAATCTACCTACCCATCTACAACTAATTCCCCACGGTTTTTTTTTTACCCCTTCCTTTTTTTTGTTCGTTACAACAGCATTGTTGGATTTTTTTTCTTCTCCTCCTAAGTTTTCCTTTTGAAATATCATCTCGAAACGGAACCACCTGTTCATTAAACCCCCCCAAAGCTTGAAAACCTGAAAGGGTTCTGGGGCCAGACAGATGATTTCTCCCCCCACCTTCTGCTCTTGTTTTTTTCCCCTCTCCTGAGGTAGTAGAGGAAAAAGAAGGAGGAATAAGACGAATACGCAGTTTATTCTCTTTTGTTAGCGTCTCTTTGTTCGAACATTCCTTTCCCAAACCCCAAATAGGGTTGGGCCCGCGCGGTCCATAACCCCCAAGTTTCTAAATCGACCCTTTCCATATATTCAAACTGCATTATCCTATGATTTGTTGCAGCAACCGTTTGATACTTATTCGAAGTCTTCCCCGCACTACTTTAAAAAATAGCATTTCACTTTATACAGATATCAATTTCCATAAAATGAACGGAACTGAAATTTTTTATTTATGTTGCATGCGTTTTTCTTTTCTTTTTTTTTTTTTTTTTTTAAAAAAGGTTTTTTTTTTTTATTTTCAAAAAGAAAACCCAAAAGAAGTGATGAAAAATTTTTTTGAAGTAGGGGTATTTTTTTATCCCAGTGCCCCCAATTTTGCGAGTTTTTCAACATAATTTTCATCGACCCCCCCCTACTAAAAGGGTTTGAAGTAATAATGTTTTAAATTTGCCAAAAAGCTGAAATGGTTTAAAAAAACCGTACAAGTTATCAAGATAAGCATTAAATTGTGCATATGATATTTTTAAGTAAATGATACGTTTTAAATGAGCTATTATTTAGTAATTGAATAAATATTATGTTACTTTTCCTTACAAATATTTAAATTTGCGGGGCAAAAATTTTCAACGTGTATTTTGTTTTTTACTATGTCAGAACGTATATTGTCCTGCTTCCTTACAGTAAATAAAATTTTTTAAAAATAACCTTTTATTTTTAACGTGCTTGCACCCCCCCCACGTTGAACTATCACGCCCTACTAGGGGGGCACCCCCCAGTTTGGGAATAGCTGCTCTATACAAATTAATTAATTACACAAAACACAATATTACCAAAGCTCAAGATTTTTAACAGAAAATATTTTAAGAGAATAGGTGTGGTGAAGTTCCCCAGCAAGATCTTTTTGATCAGTAAAAATATATATTTTTTTTTTGTTGTAAATAAACTATTCCTCTCTAAAAAATAATATTAACAGGACATACAGCAAAAAGTAGATATTTAAAACATCTACTCCCAAAGTTCAAAATATGAATCTAAAGTCAAGATTATTTTCAAATGATAACATCACTTTCCCTTAAATGTGATTACCTCACAATTTTCCCTTGGTACTGACGCTGACATCTAAATAACCTTATCTAGGTATTGTGAAAAGAGATTTCTGAATAATTTAATATTAAAAATTCAGAGTGGAAAAATAGGTTACATGTACACATTTGTAATTCTTCAGCGAAAATAACTATAATCATTTCCACTTCAAATGTATTTGTAACTACAAAATCATTTTAAGGAACTATTTCTACTAAAACTAAATAACATTGAACATTTCATTTTACTGAAGAGGAAAGTAATACAGTACTATGATGAAGTAGTAATTATTGTAATTTACTATAATTTTTTACTAAAAAAGTCAACAGCTACCGTGTATCAATTGCTGTAATTTTCCTCGTCATTCATTTCAACAAAAAAAGAGATTTTAATATTTTTCTTATTTTGTTTCATTTATATACAGTTATGAAATTCATTACTATTAAATATTGGTACTATTATCAAGCGTAAAAAATTATTTACCTAAGTATTTGTTTTTCATGTGCTATTCTGCTGTTCTCTCTAACTATTAATACCTTAGAGTGTAGCTAATAGAGAAAAATCAAAGGAAATAGATGTTTAATCGTATTTTTAATTATGGACCAAACAACTCTATCATAGATACAATATATATAGTGTATATACATAGTAAATATATATAAATACCTCGATAATTTTATTTTTATTTAATGAATTATATAACCAAAGAGGTTGCTAAAAACTAAAATATAAATCTTAGTTTAAGAATTTAGAACTTTTTTTTCTTATACTTTGGTTATAATCTGCATAAACTATTCATTGAAAATACAGAATTTTTCGTAGTAGTAATATTTAACAAGCTAGCATGAGAAAAATTTTCAGATATGTTTTTTACCTTATACTAAAACTGTACTACTAACCCTAAACTACTTAAGGCTGACCTAAATAGAAGCAATGAACAAAAATAAAGAGCATCTATCATAGTTATTCTAGTTTTAATGAAGCATTAGGTAAAATGTGTGTAATATACTCAGTGGTGTAATGGACACCCCGCATGGGGGCAGAGATCTAGGGAGCCAAAAACACCCAAGTATCTATTTGACATAAATTATAAAATATTAAAGGCAAAACCTGACTTTGAAGGGGCATATAATTCTCCGTTATGCCACTAAATATACTTACACATATACACATATTTATAATCAACAATCATATTCTAAATTGCAAGAAATCTAAAAGAGTAAAACACTTGATAGAAATATAACAAGGCATTATACGTTAAAAATAAAATAGCTTCAGGAGTACAATAGCAAACTCTTAGCCTTAGGAGTCTTAGGTTAAACATAGTTTTAAGGCCAGCCAACCTTCACCTGTAATTTATCTATACTGCTGTGCTGCAAGGGGAAAAAAGATTAAATTTTTTTCCATTAATACTTCCATTAAGAATATTATAATCATAACACTTTTATATATATATATCACATACTGTTTTGTTATACTCTTAGATACTGTCTCGCTTTAAGTTAGAATTAAAGCATTTTAGTATATTATTTATCATTCCAAAACTTACATATGTGTGGGTGTGTAATTAGTCAAATTTATATTGTTGATATATTATTAAAGGTAATTTAAATCCGGAAATCTCTATAAATATTGACAAATAAAATGTATCCTAAGCAACAAAAACAACAAAAATGTTCAAAAAGTAAAAAACTAATTTCTTTAATGATAATATCACATAAATTATATAAAATTAACCTCTTCAGTTGTAAAAGAATTGATGAAATTATATATTTGACCATTGAAATGTCTTTACGAAAGAAAGAGAAAGAGAGAGAGCAATGAAAGGTTGACCTTTACATGAATCACTTTTCTGCTTATACTAAACTGTTTACATTTAGGAAGATTAAGTTTGTCATGCGAATATAGAAAAAAAATGAGAGATTTTGACGTACAAAATAAATATTTTGTGTGCTTACATTTTCTTTTATGTTCCGCATCATTACCCCGAACATCAATGATGTCCGCTATTCGTAGAATGGGATAAAGAAGATTCTTGAAGCATATGAGAGTTTATTCTTCTGTATATTTCAACTCCTTAAAATAGGAAAACAGAGCTGGGAGAAGGGGGGAGGGAGAAATCATTCTAACAGATGCTTTTTGTTTTTTTTCAAAGATTTGTTTATGTGAATTATCACGAATATTTTTACTGGGTGTATTATTAAATGCTCTTCTCTCTCTCTCTATTCATCTTTATATTACACTAGTTTTTTTATGAAATTAATTAAGCATTCATATTAAATGTCCGAGTTATTTAAAAAATCATTTTATTTTCACTAAAATCGCTTACATATTTGACAGGTGTAATTAAATTAAAAATATGAAATACCTGTTCAAGAATAAGCCATGATTAAAATATTTCATGATTGAATTTGTGTACAAAGAAACTTCTTTCTTTTTAAGTATCTTTCATTACTGCGTATAACGCACACTTTTAACACAAAAAAAATAAAATCGACGTTAATTTATGGATGCGTGCTATACGCCGGATATAAAAAAAAAATAGCTTGAAAAATTGTGGAAAAGATGAGACTAAAAAAATTAGATTTCTACGTGTATCAAAATATGGTTCCTTTTTTAAAAAAATTGACATACCTTATAAGTTTTGTTTCTTTCCCTCTTTAATTGTGCTTTAGGTCAGCAGTCTTAAGAGTTTAGCATTGTTCAAAAACCTGGAATAATACTTCGAATAAATGACTTCAAAAAATAAGAGCTTTGTACATGTACATTTCAATTTTCTTCGTAAGAAAAGTGAGCATTATGTGGTGAATATATCTAAAAATTTCTTTAAAAAAATTGCAGTTTGAAAGTATAGGTGCGTGTTATATGCCAGTGCGTGTAATACCCCGAAAAATATGGTAATTTTATTTAAAAACAGAATTATAGTAACCAATTCAGTCCTTTTAGTTTATAATCACATTTTGATTTCATGTATTCTTAAACAAATTACTTGGATTAAGTTTTGTATAACTAGACTGGTTCTCTTTATGATGTTGCTTTTATATAATATATATATATATATATATATATATATATATATATATATATATATATATATATATATTTATAAAAGTAAAATATTTATAATTTTAGCAGAATTAGAGTCACTTGCATCATTGTTTGATCCTCATAGCATGCGTATATGTATAATATGTCACATTTATACTGAGCAACAATCTTTATTATATTTGAAATTACAATAGAGTATTAAAACAGCATTTTTCAATTCCTACTATTAGTTCACACTTTTCCTATATATATATATATCTTGTTCAAATTTTCATTCGTTAATAAAATACATTTTATTTATCCACTCAAGTTCAAATACATTTTTTAAAACTTGTAGTGGATAACACTCTTGAAGTTATTACAAATAATTATTCATTAATTAAACTAAAAAATGAATAAATAGTAACAAAAAAAATAATAGTCCAACAGCATATATAAAAAGGAAAGTTGAAAATTGCAAGTAAAATCGCTTTCTATTTTGCCTTTTAATATTGTGTTCTGTCATATGTATATACATATTTATATTAATTGTAATTATTTGATAAAAAGTGACTAAAATAAAAATTTTCTTTGTTGACCTAAGTAGGAATTGTCTTTTTTTTTTTTTTTTTTTTTTTTGTATTACTTGTCTTTTTTTAAATCAGACAAAATTATTCTCCGATTTAATGTCAAGTTTCAACATACTTTTTTAGAATCCTTAAACTCCTCGTTTTCTTATTCGATAATTTAAAGCTTGAATTATTAACAATATGAAAAAAGAATTACTCATATTAAATTCATTTTACCGAGCAATTCTTCACATGTGCATCGCTTTTGAATGACTTATTTTCTCGAAAGTAATAAACACGATAATTTCCGCATTATTGAAACTAAACTAAACCCAACTTTTTATCTGATTACTCTTAGATTGGATAAATAATAAAACAATGAAAGCAACGTGTGTTTTTCGCATTTGTCTCTTCTGTAGTCCGTTGTGGTACCAGAGATCTTACGTTTTAAATTGAGGCTCCCGATCTCCTTTCCGACTGCAGCTATAATTCATCGATTTGGTGAAATTGTTTTATCGAGCATTAAAACGTGATCTACGTTGAAAGCTGAACATCATGGAAGTGTCAAACAATTTTCCACTTACAAATCGTTTAAGGAATGAAGTAGTTGATGGGCGCGTGTACACAGACCTGTAGCTATATATCAAAGCGATTCTGATTTATCAGGTGGTGCGCGTTTATGCTGCAATTAGGGAGTTTAACACCGACAAGAATCACCTAAAAAGATAATATTTATTGTGTGTGTGACATTCCATCCCCTTCCACAGAATCACGTATTTCTCCTAACCTTGGCGCTATCTATCATTAGCAACCAGACCAGCAGCAGCGGAATATTAGCCTAAGACCCAATACCTTGGGGGACAAAGTCAAGGGCAGGTTGTTTTCGTTTTTTTCTTTTCTTCTTCTTTTTATTTATTTTCTTTTTCTTTTGGCTGTACTTTTTTGCCTTCATGAATATGCGGCGGAGTCTCAACCAATAATTAAGTCCCCTCAGAGCGTCTACGTTTTTCCACCAGTCGCCAGATTCCCGGACTCCCTATTTGAAGGGCCTCTGTATGAAAAGTTAAGAAGATTCAAGCTCAGAAGAATGGACGGCTTTTTCTTCTGAGGCCACTTTATCAATCCTGTTGCTTAAACTGGGTCGCGCATAAACCGCAAACGAATGTTGTTATTTATTCGGATGTAAGCATGGTGAATAATTGCACTGTGCCTAGTTTTGTTTTTAATCGAGGGAGCGTTCTACTGAAAATAATAACCATTTCTCTTTCTATGCATAATCAATTGTTTGTGCATAATCCATTGTCCGCATGGGTGGTCCAAGGCATCACAAAAATTTTCTTGAGAGGAAAGAAATAAGAAAATATCTTAATATATAATCACCATATGAAATACCAGCATACATACAAATATAAAAATAGTAAGCTCAAAAAGTGTATTTAATAGATTTATTATTCTCAGAAGATAAAGTTGTAATTATCGATTTAAAAAAGGAAAATAATTAGGAAAACATAATATATTGTTGATTATTAGCTTAATAAATTAATATCTTCATTTGTATGATAAATAAAAAAATATATCTGCATAAAGAAAAAAAAATATTTATTTTAGTCAATTAATCATATATTTTTTTTTAAAAGACAGCGCATTCCACCCTGCTATGTATGAAATATTTCATATATCAGCTTATCTTCCGAATCTACAGAAAACATATAGTTTTTAAAGGGTGGGAGAACTCCTTTTCCTCGTTGAGCAGTTACTGATATTGAATATTCGCTTATTTTGGACAGAAAAAAATACAAATTAGGTCTCTTATTACACTTTGCTAATTTAAGTCACTTTTCAGAGCAACACGATTATTGGTGACGGACCTCGCCACTTTGAACCTGGGTCAAGTGACGAGAATGACACATATAACTTATTTGGATCTTTAGGTACCATTATTAAGACACAATAGAATTATAATAATAGAAATAAAACTGTTCTCTTTTTGTGTGCAATACTGATCTCGAATAACTATTGGTCTGCGATGGAAGAATAGCATGTAATACAATTATTTTTAAGCTAAATTTAGAATTTGGGAACAATTAGGAATAAACAAAAAAACTCTTAAATTTTGGAGCAACTGTATATTATTTTTACCTAATGAGAATATATCTTTAGATTAAATTTACGATATCCGACTACTTGCGTCAACTTTTTTTTAAATGGAGTTACGGGGATTTTTTTGTTGTTGTTTTTGGATTTGTTTAGTACATTTTAAGAAAAATATGCTAAAATTAAGAAGAGAAAAAGAAATTATTATTACTAAAATAGGTAAGAAATTGGTAAAAATTTACAAAAAATTACATAAACGGGGCCCATTCTGTACAAAAAGTTTATGAACAAATTTTCAATTTTGATGTGTTGCTTAACTATTCATTTTTTAAATGACCTTCAGGATAAGAGATATTTTAATTTTTACAAAAACTAGAGCATTTTATCTTAGTTATTATATGAAATTGCTTAAAAAAATATTGATTGTATTCACATAAGGCACTGTAATTTTTGTAACAAGACAGTGATTGACAAATCTGAAGGCTAAAAGCACTTCTATTATTATACAGAACATACACACAAAAAAAATTTAATTCATTATCTTCAAAACTTTTTAAGCAACCACTGTCCTCGTTTGCGCATTTTCAAAATTTCAAAATTTCAAAAAACACACACACACACACACACACATTTCGAGTAAAAAGCATTTTAAAGTATAACATCTTGCTTAAATTAGGGCATCTGCTTTTACTGAAACACGTGCAGTTTTTGTTCTAGCGAATGTAAAATAATAAACTTTGTATTTTTATAAAGCTAATAAGAGGATCTATAAAATAAAATCAAAAAAAAAATTCTATTTTTGTCAAAATTCACAATTTTAGGGTTGTCGGACATCTTAAAACAATTACCAGCTAACTTACCAGTAGGAGTAAATTATTCATCAATGTGAAATATCTTAGTTATTTACTTATGTGAATTCTCTTTCAACAAATGAAAACTGTTTTATTTTTATTCATCGTTCAATCATCGTTTATCAATTCATTTGATTCCTTTTATTCATTTCTTATACACTTTACATTTTAAAACATTTGATTCAAGAAGAATTCATTTAGATTTACTGTAAAATAATTTTGTTGAAAAACTTCAGATGTCAAAACATTCTCTTGTCTTCAAATCGAATGCAATTATTATTTATGAAAAATAAATAAAACTGGTATTGGTAATTACTT
Organism: Trichonephila inaurata madagascariensis; assembly: GCA_019973955.1. Classification (NCBI taxonomy): domain Eukaryota; kingdom Metazoa; phylum Arthropoda; class Arachnida; order Araneae; family Nephilidae; genus Trichonephila; species Trichonephila inaurata. The sequence continues at coordinate 689,581 of BMAV01002240.1, forward strand.
GTAAAGAAAAGGAGAAATACTTCAAGTTTTGACATCTTTGCTAGGTAGAATAATTTGTTATAGAAATATCATTTACTACTGAATGACATTTCATCTTCAAGCAGATCAAAGGTTACGTAGCAGATTGACATCGTTCATAGGTTGTACTTCATCATTACTAAGCATTCAATGAAGACTTCATTTCAGGTTTTTTTAAAAAAATAAATAACTAAAAAATAATTCTATTCCTCCTTCACAGTCTCTCTTTCCTTTAAAAAAAAACTTTCTCTTTATATAATTACTGTTTGTGATAAATAACTGGTTTTATTAAGTGGCACACGCACACACTTTAATTAAAATCAAAAATTTCAATTTCCTGCAAAATTCATATAAAGTTACTTTAATTTTTACATTAATTAATGGGGATGTTTGAAGAGTATTTACTTCCTCTTCTCGAACTTTTTAAGTTGAGAAGAGGAAATTAATATTCAACAATTAATTTAAAAAAGGAAATGGTGAAGAGGACACAAATATGAAGTAAAAATATCAAATTAATGTAACAAATCAGAATTATTTTATTTTTAATTTACTGTTTCTTTTCTCTTCTTCCCTTTTTTGTATTGATAGTTCTAGGAAGCTTTTTACCTTAAACTCTTCAACTACATATTTATACACTTATAAAATAATTCAATTGGTAGTTATTAAAGTATTTCTTGTTTTAGTAATATTTATTAAGTTATAAATAAAAAAAGTGTAAGTGTATATTATTCGATGCTTAACCCTACTTTGTTTGATGATGGAAATTTCTATTATGACATTCAGGAAACCAAAAATTGTAATCAAAACAGGAGTAGTGTAAATTGGTTGTTGTTGGCAACTTTTTTTCACGATTATTGCATAATAAGGAAATTAGCGGTCAAATAAATAAATAAATGTCGTGATTATTATAGCGGGTTTGAGCTTGTCATTCCGCTGTTTGTTGTCGTTGAAAGAATAGTATGATTTTTCTTGGAAATTTTTTTTACTAATCTGAGATTTTTTTTTTTTTTTACTTTAAAAAGTGATAATGAGTGAAAAAAAGGTTTATTTTATGTGTTTCTGTTATTTTCAGTGCAATTTATGAGTCGAATACTCCAAATAATCTTCACAAAACCCTGTGACAGAAATTTACATCACTATGCAGTGTTTTCACTCTTGTTGCAGGGCGAAAATGTTGCTTTCTTTATGTTTATTCTATGTAATTTTTGTAGAGAAATGTAGAAGAAAGGGACATTGAAGTGTTACTTGGACCAGTTAGAAAGCGGTTGGCTATCAGAAGAGGGCCTTGACGAAGAGTACCGCGATACTAATCAAATTAGAATAATAATAATAATAATTGTCTTTTTAACTATCGTCAGGAATGAAAGTGATACAAAGATGTATTATTTATTTATTTATTTTGTACTGAGCTTAACATGTAAATTTGCATGATGATGGATATTTCCATCATATTGTTTTGCAACACTAGAAAGACTGAAACTTAGTATACACCTATATTGCCCAAAAACAGTCAAAATGACTGCATTATGAAAGAATAACTAATGCGTAAAGAAATTTGTCTAAAATTAATTTTTAATATTTTTTATATTTACTGTCACATAACAAGTTATTAGTAAATATTAACAATAAAAAAAAGTACCTCACTTGGAAAAAAAATATATTGTAAAAAATTGTCATTATATACACCATTGTTTTTTTTAATTCAAATTAAGAAGCAGTCAAAATGACTTCCTTGGGCAATCTAGAGTTAATTATTTTATACTAAATATTTATACTAGGATATTTTTTTTCAACATTTTTCATTTAAACTAGAGCATGAATTATATTATCCTAAGTTATTTCACAAAAAAAAAATGTGAAAAAATAATGCAAAAAAGGGTTAAAGAATGTTTCTATTCATTTGTATACATTCTTCCTTTATTATCATCCTCAGTTCCGTGCTGTGATATTTACTAAGAGACTGGGTGACAAATTCTAGAAGTTCAGTGCTTTCAAAACAATATAGTAACAAGCACATGGAGCTATTCGTGAATGAATAAATTTTGCTACGCTGTAAACACGCAAAGCTCTTTTCACTTTCACGCAACAAAATACAGCTCTTTCGTTCCCATGCTCTTTTTCGATAAGTACTTGAAGGTTTGTAAACTTGAAATATCAACAACTTCAATATATTACTCCAACTCTGTTATTAATTTATTTGAATTTAAACTGTTGTTGAATCCTGTTTATTTATCATACGTGATTTCTTAATGCATCATAAGGTCCATCTGTGTTTATTAAGTAAAATTTATCATTTTATAGTTAAGGTTTTAGAAGGTTTTACTTCATATAAAATGTGTGATGTTATTTTTGTACAAAGAGATAGAATTTTAGGAAGAAGAGAGAGAAAAAAAAGAAAAAGGGCAAAAAATTTTTTTTATATAAAATTTATGTTTAAAATTTAAATTCTTGTTTTTAAAACTATTTTGAAATAATTTAAATTTGTTTTCCTTTTTTGGAGTTTATAAAGAATTAGAAGCAATTCTCAATGGTAGCAATGTTTAATTCATATTAAATTGTAGAATTCTTTTAATGTTATAAATCCCATTCATTCGTATTTATTAATGATAATAAATAGTTTCTTAGCATTCCTCAAGATTTTATTTCAATAGCATTCAGACCTCGATAACATTTAAAATAACTTCCATTCTGATTATCAAAATCTTCTGAAATATAGCCCTTCTTATAAATAATTCGAAACCAATGTCTTAACTAGTTCTAACTTAAGAAATCTATTTCCTTTAGTAGCAACTAATACAATAAAAAGTAATTTGAAAAATTCCTGACTGGTATTTTCAGATATGATTCTTTAAAAAAAACCCATAAAATTCAAAGATCAATTCATCTTTTACATTTCATAAAATTTTAACAGAATAAATTCACGAAAAGATGCAAACGCTTAATGTTGACACTGAAAAATTTATAAGTTGCATACATAGTCATACATACCACATTCCAAGATATAATTCAGGATGCATTTCTTTAGTTATGCGGAATCAATTACTTGGAGGGAATTATTCTGTTACTGTACTATTACTATTTAACAAACAAACAAACAAACAAACAAAAAATAATTTGGAAGCATTTATTTGTTTTTCAGCTGATTCAATTGTGAATTTAAAATCAGCAAACTACTTTCACGTATTGAAAATTTCAATCTCTTTTTCTCATTTTAACAATGCCTGTTTATAACGCTAGTAAACACACTATCACCCTAATTTGAAGCAAGACATTTTAAAATAGCTTCCGTATATTTCCGAAAATAAGCCGATTTGTGTATAAATATGCAGAGTAAGTTTTTCTTTTACAAAAATTTACCCAAAATTTGAAACCCATATATTAGCCGTATTGAAAAAAGTTCCTATAATCTTCAAACATGTCTTTATGAGGGAGGAATGTTGCCAAGTGGTATAAAACAGATGGAATATTTTCTAATTATTTTGTAGAGAAGTAAAACTCCAGTAACGATAGTTTTATATATATATATATTTCTGGTAATTCTATCTGAAGCTTTATTTTTTTTCGTTATATCGTATGTCTGTGTTAGTCATATTTCTTGCGCCATTTTTATGTTTGGGAAAAAAAAACTTGCTATACACCAAGTGATCGTCGGCCTATGCTTCAGATGCCATTGAGAATAACTCGCTGCATGATCATATGCATTCAGACTTACTAAATGAAAAAATATTTTTACGAACTATTCGGGAACTCGGATTCTGACACTCATTGATTTATGTGATTTTTACTTCCCTTGCTTATACAGACTAAAATCCCATTCAAAACGCAAAAAAGTTCAAAAATTCAAAATCTCTTGCGTTTGGCCAACGGAAAAGATTAGAAGAAACTGTTTTTCTAAAACTACGTTGTTTCCGTGATATAAGCCAACCCCCTTAATATGACTTTAATAAAATTCTAAAACATTTCAGCTTATACATGGGAATGTACCGCATTTAATTTAGGAAAACTTTTTTCATTCGTATAACACTGATTAGCCAGTTGATTTTGAAGAAAATTTTAACGATGCCCTATTATTGTACTGAATGTCTAAAGTACATACACACACACTTGTATCGGTTTTTTTGAGGAAATGTGAAATTTTTCCGTGATATAAGCCAACCCCCTTAATATGACTTTAATAAAGTTCCAAAACATTTCAGCTTATATATATGGGAATTTGCCGCATTTAATTTTGGAAAACTTTCTTCATTCGTATAACACTGATTAGCCAGTTCATTTTCAAGAAAATTTTAACAATGTCCTATTATTGTATTACACACACACTTGTATCGGTTTTTTGAGGAAATTACAATGAGAGATAATTTTCGACTCGCAAAAATATAGTATAAAAAAGAAAATAAGTAAATAGTTACAACACTTGTGGTAAAAATGTCATTCTCTCGATTGCATGCAAGTAGGTGATAAAGCGACTGTTTTTTGCATCTTGTATTAAAATATCATTAACAATAATCACGCGGTATTCAATAATGGGAAAACGAAAGGTGCCCTTAATTTGGTTGGTCTTCATTTATTAGTAGGCGTATAATTTGATATTTGTATATTTCGTGAGTAGGTATCATAAAACTGTTGTCACCTATAGGTAACAACCATTTGCGACATAACAGATAAAAACACATTAACGGAAAGCGGCTATACCTAAAAATTCAATTGAAATCTCTTATGACTTCTAACATAACTCGAAACGTGTCATTTCTTTATATTTAAGAGGGTCTACATAAATATTTAAGCCCCTATATTCATTGATTCGTTTCTGCGTAATAACATGAGCCATATTGAAGCTAGAAAGCTATCTGTATCACGCTATCCCCATCATAAAAATAAGTACACACTCTTGGTTAATTAAATATATTTTTATGAAGAATTCGTGTATTATTGGCAGCTGTAGAAGCAGTAGCGAATTACGGTACTTAAAAGACAACGAATATTAGATGCCCTAATATGAATAATTTATGTCAGGTCTGTCAAAACAATTGGCTACTATGCCAAATTGTTTTTTGTTTAATGAAAACAAACGATACTTAGGCATCAAATGCCTTGTTAGATAAAACTTATGGTTCTAAGCTTCATTCTTTTATCTGGTAATGACACTAGGACTTGTGCGAATCAACACAAGCACATATTTCTTGCGGAGGGAGTGGCGAAGGAAAGGTGAAAGAACTGGTTTCTCAGTTCGGCAAGACGAGATGTTTAGAAAAGTTCACCAATTAAAAAGCAGGTCTGTAACGGGTCTCGGAACTTTGAAGAAACAGGAAAGTGAGCAGCTCGGGAGCTTGGAGTGGAACTTCGTTAAGCGTTGTAAAAGGAAATTCACACTAAATAGTATCTTTTTTTCTTTCCGATTATTATCCCCTCAACGTGCACAGTTTTGAAAAAATCGGCAAAAAAATTCCATTTTTTATTTATTTTTATTTAGGAAAACACATTTTAAAACCTTGTTTTGTCAAAAATTGAAACGATACAAAATAAATTAATAGTTTTTACAGTAGAACGCCGTTTATCCGAATCAATTGGAACGGACACCGTTCGGATAACCGAAAACCGAATGCGATATATGTATGCAAAATATGAAACCGGACACTATACGAATATTTAAAATCATCACATGCGGGAAACGTGCTTGAAGAAAAAGAGGTGCAAAATGTCGCAATTTTACTTTTATTGTGGAAAATAATCACTTATTTTTAGCTGTACCATTGTACACCTTCGTTTTTCCGCTGCAAAGTCTCTGAAAAAACTGGTTGACGCTCCGGATAATTAACGTTCGGATGAACGACGTTCTACTGTACTTTAATTTCGGATTTTTAAAAAAACATTCAAAATTTTCTTTTGTGTGCTATATTTAGAAGCAAAGAGTGCAGCACATAACCCAAAATTGCAATTATTACGCATGTAATGACTTTTTTAATTTTTCCTTTGCTATCCCTTTTAGCACAATTCAGCATCTGACGGGAGCTTCTTTTTTTGGTGTTGGTGGAACAAAATGAGAAAAATGACGATCCGTTAGCCGAAGAATTTCAGAACATTTTGGTCTACCCATTTTTTTTTATATTTGTATCGCTATGATAGCTTTGCTTAAGTCTTTCTACTAACTTTCTTCTGAAATCTAATTTTTTTTTCATTTTTATACAAAACATATGCATTTCAAATGCTGATGTCTAGCAAATAAAAAAAAATTATGATATTTATTCAAATTTTTTTACTATAAACTTTAACTAAATTTACGAAATCATGACTACAGATCGCTGTCAGTTTCACGAGTGCTGATGGCGCTCGCTTATATTCGAGTGTGAAAATTACAGAAGCATAAAAATACGACTCCGCTCGAATTGTCTCGAGTATACACAGTTTGGCCTGTTTAGAGCACTTGAATTAACTCAAGCGTGCACCATATGGGGATAATGTTTCGTAAGAGGCTTCAGTTTTATAATAACATTTTCATAGAAATTCAAATCAACGCAATGTTCAATTTCAAAGAAAACTGAATTTATCAATTCGAATAGCATTTATTAGTAGGATATGAAACACAGATGAGAAAATATAAATTCCTGTAATTGGTCACTTCGACAAATTAATGAGAACTATCAATCTTAATTTCTTAGTGATTAAAAACTAAAAAGTACAATAGCATATTCTTACGTGCAAATGTGATTAGTTATTTGTACTGGAATGTCCATAATTAATGCAACCACTGTAAAAATGTGAGTATGAAATAATTGTTGTTCATAATCTTTATTTCTTTTTTGAATTTTTGCAGAAAGCTTCACAATTGTGAACAAAATGATAATTATAATAAAACCCTAGGAAACTTTTGCTTAAAAAAGTCTTTCAATAGTTTACTTTAAAAAAATTCTTATAAGAAAAATATGACAAATTATTTTACCATGAAACAAGTAATATGAAAAAAAAATTTTTTTTTAATCAATTCCTACTTCGATCAACAAAGAAAATTTTTATTTTAGCTGCTTTTTGTTAAATAGTTACAATTGATATAAATATGTATATACATATGACAGAATCACAACATTAAGTGGTAATTAATTTTTATTAAGTATCATTAAAGTATCGTATTGTCATCCAAAATAATAATGTATATAAAATTTCAGCTCAATTGAGCGTTTTAAAATGTATTTTATTAACGATTGAAAATTCCACCAAGATAAATATATATATATATACAGAGAGAGAGAGAGAGTGAGCTAATAGTAGGATTTGAAAAATGCCTCTATGATAAATATTTTATTTTCATTTGCAAAATGCATGATTTTATTTTAAATCAAATTTTTCTCAATACCTACAAGTTTTTTTAAAATATTAATTACATTTCAGCCTTGCCAAATAGATATACAGCTACACCAAAACTGACAGACCAGGATATTCGAAACACTGGATGAGTGAGTCCCTCCCCACACACACACCCTTCGTGTACATTTTTTAATAAGTGCATGAATATGCCTTTTTTCTGCCTACCTAGCAAATTTACAAGAAGTCTCCCATAAATTTGTAAACCTTCCCCCACAAGAAGGCGCAAATGCATATAACAGCAAATCAGGAGTGATTTGCTCTAGGGAAATACGATTTAGCGATTAGCTGAGCAACACTTTACTGAAGATCAGGTTTTCAGAGGAGGAATAAAAACCCGGAGTCGGAGCTAAATCGTCGCAAATGAATTCGGGGTCCCTGAAGGGAGAGCAAAGACGAAGGAGCGCACTAATTAGGAACAGTGCAATTACGATTCCATTTAGCTCGCTTCGTTTGTCATCATTATTGTCCGGGTACGTTAAGAAAGGTGCGAGAGTCTTTCTCTTCTTCAACATTAATACCTGGGTGTGTTTTTAAAGGATTCTTTTTGGGGTAGTCGCCGACGCCTCGAGAAGAAAAGGAACTCCCTTCTTGGGTTCTTGGCTTTGGACTTAGGAGGGGAAAAAATAAAGGGCAAACTATTTCTTGTGACCTTGTGACGTCGATACCAGGATGACCCTTGTATGACACTCTTGTTAAAAAATTAAAATTTATCAGGTAGTTTTGCAATGAAAAAAAATAATAAATAAATAAAACTATAGTTTTTTACTAATTAATTCTTGCCCTTTAACCCTTTATCTATCGCATTATGATTTACTGCAGTTTTTTTCATGCAATATTTTTTTTGAATCACTACATTGAAAATTAAGGGATATACATGAACAAAATACTCAACTTTGGGAAATTTAATTTGTTAGAGCTAATTAATTAATTAAAGATATTCAACTGTAAAATTAATTATGTACACTGTTCACTTAAAATAAACAGTCAAATCGTTTTATAAGGTCTTCATTAACATATAAAAACAATAAGACACCTTTTGACATTAACTATTTTTTCGGAACAAAAATGACAATCTTTGCAATCTGCTGAAAACGCAATTTCTACTATAAAACTATTCACCTTCCCCGCTAAAATGCTCATCCCCGTGCTGCCATATATCTTGGAAGAGTGGATTAAAAAGAACATTCCTGCTAAGTATCGTCAGAGTATTCGTAAAAATGTTTATTCTATGTAATTTTAAAGTAAATGTGGTACTTATAAGTGCCGTCGGTAGATAAAGGGTTAAGGCCCCCCTCTTTCCCTCTTCTAGTTCAGGTTCTCACTTTTTGATCTCAATAATGCTTTGTAATTATTTTGTTGTATACATATTAAAGAATTTTACCAAAGAAATATATTTATGTTTTTAAACATATAAATTTAATTTTAAGAAATTCATCCCCATCTTTTTTAAAATTTGTTTCCTATTACATGCAGTGTAATGATTTCTACTAAATAAAGAAACAGGGACAAAAAGGATTGCATGGCTACTTTTGTAATACATCACAAAAAGTAGCCATGCAATCCTTTTTGTCTTTTGTAATATACTACAAAAAGAATGTCGAACTTAAAAACGGATTTTATATCTATACTTAATTACTAATAAAGTCTGTGTTTGTTGTACAAAACATTAAGACAAAGGCATACACAAAAAGGTTGGGAGTACAAACTTCTTTCCTAGATCAATAGATTGTTAATTTTTAGTGTAAATATTATGTCTCGATTTTTTGGTCAATGTTTATTTAAAGATGTAGCTCTCCTCCACAATAAAAGTAACCTGTATACGCCAGTGAACTAAGAAATGAATAAAAGCCGATTTTTAGATATATAAAACAGATGGAATAATGGAAAAAATCAGCCCGATCATTAAGTTCTTTAAAATAAAAAATAAATAAAAAAAGAAAAGAACCTTATTTTCAGGGAAAAAAAATTAGCTAATATTTCAATTTCTTACTTGTCACTTTGCATAAAGTACTCAAATATCAATTATGCAACTCATCCAAAAATATTCGAGACATGAAATGACCTATTTAAGTTGTTGCTAATCAGCAACTTGGGAATTAGGCCTACCGAGAATTAATTGAATTCATATTCAACTTTTTAGGGGATCAGTTCGAAAAGGTGATTTCTACATCCGCAACCATGTTTTGATAATCTTAACATGGTAAAACTGGGACATTTTCGTGATATGTACAAGAAACATTTCAAACATGGATTCCAGATACCTACATAATTATGCAATAATTCACATATGCTACGTATTCTTTTTAGTTGGAGTAAGTGCGAAATCTGTGGTTCGTAGAAAACTGATAATTTAAAAATTGTTATACAAAACCTTTATATTTACTTCTGAAAAATCATTAGGTTTTATTGGGAACTGGGCATTTATAGATTTTACAGAATTCTTCTAATTAGAAAATTTTCCCATTTGACAGCAAAAACTGAATAATTACTTGCTGACTTTTTTCGTTTCTGTTTGGTCACTCAATGATGTTAAAATGATTCACGAGAGAGAGAGTGTTTTCACTGCATTAAAAGATACTTAATGTATATTTTATGCATCTACATTCCTAAACGAGTAGCTCTGGTTCTTACTACTCATTATTTTTCATTGCAAAGCTAAAAAAAGAATGACAAATTGCTTTGTGCTCATATTTGACTCAATTTTTTTTATTTCCCCTTACATGACCAGAGTTTGTAATGTGTACCAATTATCACTAGCACTCGGTTTTTTCAGCATATACACAACATAAAAAGCAATGCATCAAGGAATTATCAGAATAGGACGAAAATCGGTAGATGTGATGTGCATGTTTTGAACATGAAAGGCAAACAGTATCATAAAGGTCAAATATTTTATTCAAAAAATACAATTGCAAGAGAAAAAATATCAATATTTAGAAAATGAAGGATCTATATCTGTCCCTGATGAAAGTTGTTATTTGGTTGAACATTGACCCTCAGAGTTGGTGGATGTCCTCCTGCGAGATTGCTTACCGATACGTTCCAAATCCAGCGTTAGATCAGCGCGATTAGAGGATAATCGGAAACACATTGCTCATCAGAGCCTAAACGAGTTTTATTGTAGAGGGATCTAGGCAAGGAAGTTTTTGCAGAAGCACGAAGACTAACTCTAGAAAAGCGTGCCGTATGAGTCCGGGCATTATCCTGTTCGAAAGTAAGATCAGGCGTCCATGAAAAGATGGGCAACACTACAAGGCTTTTAATCTCCTTGACGTACAGCCTTGGCGTTGTTAGAATGTCACGAATGACAACCAGAAAGGTCCAACTATCAAATGAAATGGTATCCCAGATTATAACTCTTAGTTGCTGGGCGTTGTAGTGGACGACAGACAGGTGAGTATCCACCCACTGTCTTGGATGGCTCCAGACACGTCATCGAGGATGAGTTCGAAGCGGGAATCATGGTTGAAATTAATTCTACTTCATTTCTTCAGATTACAGGTCCGACTCAACTAGCAATATTGTAAATGTGGCTGGTGATATGCAGCAGTGAGGGGCAGTCGGCGTAATGAGTTTCTTAACCTCAGTCCCCTTTCAATGAACCACCTCTTGATGGTCATTGCAATTACTGATGTCCCAGTTATACTTCAGGTTGTTGATAAGGATGCACCAAAGGCTATTAGCAAAAATCAGAGGATCGTTCTGTTCTTGTTCTTGATGACTGCTACTTTCTTGATACTCTGTATGGCTTGGTTCACCGCTTCTTGCTAACAACATCAAAAGGTAGCATTGATCTAATTCAAATATGGAGTAATTCTGCAATTTGACCACCCTTCGTCCTCGCACTTCCTCTCACAAAAGTTAACGTCTGCTTATACTGTTCGTGAATCCGTCTACCAAGCATTCGAACAGCTTTTTGAGAAGATGGAATTACATTTGTATGTAAATTATATTTTAAAAATGGCACATTTTATACAGCATCTACTTTTTACATACCTCTATTTTATACAGCATCCATATGCTCCTTTTGAGATGCCCTGGAGCTCTTGCTAGTCAATCAGTGGCTGACAAAAGTTAATTAATTATAAATTCTTTCATAAGGTATATGTGCATATGAAATTTCGTCCCATTCAGATAATGTTTTTGGTGAGTCCCTTTTTATGCTATAGAGCTGTGGTGGAGTACGTATAGAGTATAGAGCTGAGGAGCTAAAGCGTAGTACGTATCCTCAAGGAGTCAAGAATCAAAATGATACTTGGATATATGTCAAAGAGAGAAGTAGGCACACGCTCACTTACGAGTTTTTGATCAAGTATCACGTGAGTGTGGGGTTTTTCATTAGTTGCTGTGTTTGATTTCAGCTTGAGTCCGTGGAGCTCAACATCATAAATACACCGGCCTTAAATCGCATACGCACGAAGACATGGAAAACTAAGCCTTCGGAGGAAAGATAGAGATAGAGATAATTCAGTTATAATTTAGAATATATGTGATTATATATAAACTTTAGTACATGTATAAAACTTTAGTACACATGTATATTATTTAAAATAAATAAATAATAAATTAGATTTATTTATTATTATTATTATTATTTTTTGACTAACACTGTGAGAGGTAGAAAATTTCCCCTTTTTCTATCGTTATATTCTGAAAAGTTACCTTACCCCTAGCTAAGTAAACAGGCAAAAAAAAAAAGGCATTATTTTTTTCAAATAAAAAAGTACTTTCGCTCCTGCTTGGCATTTAAAGTTTTGAAAAATTTGAGAAAGTCTGATATTTTTTGTCTATTATCTATAATTATTTAAAATTACTAATATATAACGTTATTATTATTAATGTAAAGTTTGGGATATGAGAGGTTGAATTAATTAAATTTTTACCTGCTCCACATATGCAAACGGTACATTTATAACAACAATGTTACGATATTGGTGGGTCAAAAATTGTAAAAAGAAAAACAACGCGAATACAAGTAATACAATAATACAATAATAATAATAACATAAAAAGAAATTAAAAAATAATAATAAAAAAAAAATAGCGAAGTTTTTCCATTTTTCAAAATTTTAAACAAATTGAGCTAGCAAAAAAGAATATTTTTTAAAATTTTTATTTTTATTTTACTTATTTATTTATTATTATTATTAACTGCCTTTTTACTTAGCTCGTGAGAGTATAGCGATAGAAAAAAGGGGGAGGGGGAGGAATCACCCTACCCTGCTGTACCCTCACTTATTCTCTCTTTATATATATATATATATATTCAATATCCTTTAAATTCTGCCACTGACAAGGTTTTGAATCTATTTAAATTTAGGCCAGATAACGGTTTTTGTTACAATTCAGTGTAACATTTTAAATTTAATATTTTATTATTTCTACACCAAATGGTAAGCACAATAAAATATCATTTATCTGTTGATTTAAATTCCTTTTTATAAAGAATAATTATACTATTAATTTAAAGTGAGAAAATTTATAGATTTATTATATTGGTTTAGTTTTCTATGGTACACATTTGAAATTAGGTGTACTATGTATTTAACTAGTCTATTTTCGCATAAATTTCAGTTTATTTTAATGTATATTCATAAGTTAAATTAAAGATTTCAAATTTTTTCTACCTTTAGTGTAATTTCTACCCTTATTTGTTGAAACTCATAAATTTTCTAATCTAGGATAAAAGGTTTTTTAATGTACTACAAAGTAATTCACTTGAATTGCAAAAGTTCTTCGGTTATTCCAAATATAATAGAGCAGGGGTGGTGAACTTTTATGGCTCAACGTGCCATTTTTTCTAAAGAAATACTTAATGAGGTATGACGTGCCGTCAAATAAGTTTGATTTGTGATTATTGGGAAAATAATAAAACTAAATACTAACAACTCAAAACTGTTTTCTACGATAAATACGTTTTGCACTGTATAGTAGTAGTAAATGTTTTAGAAAAACGTGTAATTCAATTTAAAGTAACATTAGTGTGACTTTTGTTGTTGCAAATTAGATGACAAATAAATTAAATTAGAATTGTAATATATTACTTTTAGCAGAATGCATGCTGAATTGGAGTCATCTGCCAAAAGGCTTCTTAGAGAGTCTTTAATGATGTTCATCTCTGAAAATAATGTCTCACAAGCATAGGTAGATGAAAATATGGTTAAAATGGCACAAGCCAGCTTCTTCAAATAGTTAAATGTGTCTGGAATCAAATCCCCGCCACCCCGCGACCGATCACTCGCGATTGTGCTTAATACTTCATAGTGAACTTTCTTATTTTAAACGGCTGTGTGCCCAAAATATTGTGTCGCGTGCCATCAGTGGCACGCGTGTCATTGGTTCGTCATCCCTGTAATAGAACATCGTTAAGTAAATTCGTGATTATTGCAACCATAATGAATATGTTATAAACTGGGATTAAATTAATTTTACTAAATATATCCTCAAATTCCTGTTAATCATGCGATTTTTATACATATTATTTGAAGAAGTGTCACTTATATAACACAATATTAATGACATATTTATTTCGTTCTAATTTGAGTTTAAACAAAAACATAGAAATCGAAACAAAACAGTTTAATAGAATGCTTTTAAACTAAGCTTAATTATATCTATCCATATATATATATATATATATATATATATATATATATAATTATATATACGCATGCTTTAATTTATAATTTAATTAATTTTTTTCTCGATCAGCGTAATAAAATTGAAAACTACATAAAGCTTTAATAGTTAACTTTTGACCCATAGACGCTTTATAGATTCAAACCTCTAATAGTATCATCCATGTATCTTCCTCCGAAATGTTAAACAAATTCAGAATATGAGATGGGTTATAATATGAATATAAATGTGTAAAAGGATGTCATTTTGAGCAGTGGACCATACTACGAGTAATTTATGGCGATTTAAAAGCAACAACATTGGTAGAAATTCAAAAGTTCCGTGTAGTTACATACTAAATAAATCTATCCCATTATTAACCTGCTAAGCAGGAAATAGACAGCCCACTCCATTACTTCCTACAAATATAATATTTAATGTCATATTGTATGAAGCCGATTAAAAGGAAATGGGCGGTTTTTTATTACTTCTCATCACTGGAACCACCAATTACAGCAAACTCGATCATAAAGGAAAGAAAAACGATGCTTTTTCTCAGGAGTTCTTCGTTCTGATTGATACCTGGGAATCCGTTATTTTAGCATTCGTTTTTGACATTTAATATTATTAATTCACTTATCTATTTATCGGATGGTTAAGTTTAAGTGCATGATCGATGAATTGTGCATCTTGCATTTGATTTTGTGCCTGGAATGTTATAAATTAACTATAAATTTAAAGCTTTTTTAATTGCATAAAATAAAATTAGTAATACCTGACATTTTTTTAGCTTAATTGTAAGTTTTATATAATCTTATTTTATAGAAACAACTAGTGGTCAAAACAGTGGCGTACGCATAATTTTATAGGAAAGATTTATATTTTGAAAAATACGTGGGCATAAGCACCTGGCGTAATCTTAATGCTAAAATTTGAAAATCTCTAGTGTTTGGGAGGAGGGGTAGAACCCTCAATCCTCTTCCTTGCGTACACCACTGAGTCTTACCTAAGAGAGAAACTTTCTCTATAATCTTAACCCTCTAAGCAGTCAAGTTTTTGTCCCAAAATGTTCCCAAAAAAGGACATTTTTTTTTATTGCGTGCTACTGAGCACAATATTTAACAGAAGGGGAAAATGGAAGAATTTCATTTTAATTTTCAATTTTAAAGTTTTCATACTGATTTTTATATTCTATAATTGTGGAACACAAAACCCCTAAATGTTTGCCTTTTATAAGTACACTCTGCATGCTATGAATAATATTTCATATATCTTAAAAGGATTTCTCTCATGTTTATAAAAATAATCATGTTTGTTCCGCTTTTTCAAACGGTTGAGGATTTTGTGTGTATATATGTATGTATATGCACCTCCACAATTTGAAGCATGGCGTAATACTAAGTCTTCTTACATCGCAATGGGGACAGAGACAATATCGGCTTTTTTGGATTATATTTTCATTTTCATTTCTTTTCAAATAACAAATTCACACTGCCTTGCCAATTCCTGTTCTTCATCGAATATTTTCAAGAATCTAAATTTGCCTTCAATGAAAAGTTCTCGCCTTCACCACAAAGAAAATCCCGGATGATAAGTATTTCAGTACCATGGATAAAGTTCATCTCTTAAAAACACTATCACTGATAATCTCACCATAAGAACTAAAAATATGGGTAAACCAAAGATAGAAAAAGAAATATCAGTGCCCGTACGCTGTACGGGCAAACCGGTTCTGGCCAGCTTTCGGTAGCCTAAACAGTGTACGGGGCAAACCAGTTAAGTGGTTAATACTGAAAAATTGCTGTAATATCTCTTTTGACTGCTCTATATACTGTATAAAAATAGTCAATTTTTTTTTTTTAAATGATAGATTGTGAATTTCTCTCTCTTGATGCAACTCTTACTACAATAATAAAAATATCCCAGTTTTTTAATTTTATTTTAATAGTCAGGTTATTAAGGCATATAAAAAAACCGATTGCAAATAACAATTGGCGTGAGAACCAAAAATAAATCAATAAATAAAATTTTAATAACAGAAAATTTAGATGTCTAAACAGAACCGAAAATATAATTGGGGATGAAGTATCTCAAGATTTTCTCCTGCAATATATTACACAATATTCTTCATCAAAGGGATTTTAGTTTGATATTCTAGGCTTTGTAACCGTAACTAAATCTCATATAAATTTGTTCGTACTTTTTCCATAAGCCTTTCTACCGTGAGGTTAATTCCTTAAGTTCAGTTTTGTACAATATGTTTATTCTAATATTCTCTGTTTTTTTTCTCTGTTTTTTTTCATCATTTGCTTCAGTTATTTTGATGGATGATTTTATTTACCAAACACACATATTCCACTACATAGCTCTAATGTTAGGCTCATTTTTTAGACAAATGACTTACATAAACTTTTATAAAAAGCTTTGCATTTTTTTGGCAGCAAGTCTAAAATTTCAATTTATATCCAGATTTGCATCCTCCTTTTACCAGTAGTAGACGTACGCCATTTTTGCTTCTTTTTTTTCTATTTTTTTATTTGTTTATAGTTTTAGTCAGTTATATTAAAATTTCTCAAAGGATTTTTGATCTTTACTTAAGACGATTTCCGAATTCTGGATGATTCCATGGTTGATTTATTTAACTGCATTGATTTTGGACGAACAGTTTACATATTTGATTAAACAAAAGCGAAATATTATTTCATACTCAACAGGAAAAACAAGACATGATAAAGTCAGACGGCCTTTGTTCAATAACATAAATATTGTCCTTGTATAACCTTGACAATATATTATAGTTTGTATAATATGATTTTTGTTCCTCGCCCACGCACACTACAGTTTCGATCAATCAATGCGTCTCTTATTTTTTTGTCTGATTGTGTAGATTAAACTTATTGGATTTACATGTCCCAGAGCAAATCGATTCGGATACAAATGAATAAGTTGATTAAAGCCACAAAAGGAGAATAAAGACACATTGGAGCGATAATCTGGAATAAAATTCTATGGAAAATCTAAAAAAATTCATTTCATTTTGGAGATTTTGTTTGAGTGTTCTACAGCAGGTGTGTCAAACTCAGAGTCTAATTTCGGCCAATGTGTGCCCCCCAAAAAATTCAATATTCATAGAAACGTAGGTTTATTTCATAAATAATGTGTTATATAATAAACATAGAGTGGTGCACACAAGGAAGGGGGTCCCCTGGTCCAGATCCCCACCCCATAGCCCTTGAATATTTTTTCGATTGATTATAGTCCTATGTATATAGTATGTAAAATTTAATTAGGTATTTGTTAATAATAATTAATTTTATTAATTAATGCTAATTATTTGTTCAATAATTAATTTTTTACTGCCTTTTGTTCTCGAAAAATGACAAATCAAAAGAATACGTTGGGCGGCGTGTTGGAAGCATGAGAATGGTGGACTTTCGACCCTAGACCCCTCCCCTCCTTGAAAAATTCCTGGATGCGCCACTGTAAACATACATAAAAGAACAAAATAATTTAATGTTTACGTCATGACACTTTACATCTCTTCTCTGCAGCTATCTTTCCTATTTCAGGAGAAATTTTGATATTTTATTATATATTTTTGTGTGCCAATATACTGGTCGGGCCGCTAAAATGTTCTATGTGGGCCACATGCGGCCCGCGAATTTGACACCCCTCGTCTACAGAGTAAGTTGGAGTTCCTTAGGAGACTGATTTGTCTGATTTTGAATGCTTCTTAAGAGCGAATTCAAGTAGTTGTGTTTTCAGTTGTTCATCAGAAAGAAAACAATGCAGAGCACTAGCTACTTTGTCATCAAGGCGACACACAGTGAAAAAGAACTATCTTTTCACTTTGAACTTTTATTCATAAGTTAAAATTTCTTGTTCTGCTTACTTTTTTCTTTATTTACTTGTTTGTTGAACATTATTTGCTACCTGCCTTTAGCCGACTCGAATATCCACTCAACATGATTTGAAATTCTTAGACACGATCAAATAACCAGGCTGCTGAGCTGTCATCTCACACACTATGTCTATTTCACGTAAATGTCAAGAGCATACTTAACGTATTATTTATCAATTTTGAGCCTGTTATTCCTCAGTAGCAATTTTGTTACACACACACACACACACACAGAGAATATATATATATATATAGGAAAACGACTCACATCATTGATTATAAGCAATACTTTCAGAACTAAATTAGAACCTAAAGGACGAAATTTAGAGTATGTTCCTTCTGTTGAGTAGAGGTTTGAGAAGAAAAGAGTTTTGCACAAGTAGACTCTCAAGAGGAAGGTTGAAGAAGTGTAAAGGACAAAAACTCTATTTTTATAACTATTAGAGCTACAGTCCAGAAATTTGGCAAGCATGTTTCTTTTGTTGAGTAGAGATCCACTAAAATTGCTTTGGGGGGATGATGTCCTTTTCAACTCCTAGATGAGGGCTGTAAGAATGTTTTTCTGTGCAATGGAAAACTTAATGCTATCACTTAGACATAAGTAACATAAAAACGATATATAGTCTTAACATATCCCAAAATACTTCCGGGTTGGATAATGGCTAGTTTACATGTATGCAGTTATAGTTTTAACTGAAAATTTAATGTCTGAAACTAGTAAGCATTAATCATACTTTAAATATATTCCAGCACATCAGTCTCTTTTGCTTATAAAATAATAATAAATCTGTCTGACGGCATCTGCTGTTCTGCCATCGGTAGAGACGTTATCTGCGGCCATTCGCAGATTAAAGTCTCGAATACTACTTAAAACGTCAAATGGACTTATTCGTTAAAATTTAATCCTGTCTTAAAGTTATCAAGTGGCTAGATACTGCAGTTTGATAGGTGTGGTAAAATTTAAGTTGTTTTCGTCTCTTGGTTGTCGTTCAAAAGGACAAGGTCAACAACCAATAATATTGTACCCAACTTGAGTGTGACATTAACAGAAAGCAAAAAATTTAGATGTTTTCTTTCAGGAATGAAAAACCAGGGGAAAAGTGTTATTGCGTAGAATTAAGCTTTATTTTATTTACTGTATTACATTGCGAATTGCTACTTATTTTGAATAGTTCTAGGATTCAAGCAATTCTTTTTTTATTGAGTTACTTGAACCTAAAGTTACAAAATTGCAGTTCTTAATTTTGCTCTTTTTATACGATCCTTCGTTTTGCCACAATTATTTCTTTTCCTTCCTTTAATACTTGATAAAAAAAGACAAGCAAGGCAATGTATGACCATTCAAAACAAATAATTATAAAATAAACATAAATTTCTTTCTTTTGCAGATCTTTTTGTGTTTCATATTTTTTTCTATTTCTCTTTCTTTTATGTTTTAATATTAGAGGTACATCAACCGCTGTATCAATCATAGCAATGATACGGGGCCCCAATCTACAGGGCCCCCAACATACGTCAGCAAAAAAATAGTAACATCTAAAGGGCCCTAAAAAAGGGCATCCTTGAAATTTTGATACAGGGCTCACTAAGGATTAGCTACGCCAGAGAGAGAGATTTATCTCATATATTTATATATATATATATTCCAAACTTTTTTTAATAAAAAGCTAAATTTTAATTTGTTTTCATTATTTATAAAACAATATTAATATCTTTTATGACTTTCCAAGATTTGTATAATTAAGTCTGGAAAGGTGTGTGTTTCCTTTTCTTAGTCATAGTAAATTTTAACTCCCATACATGTGTTATAGTTAAGGCATCTTTGAGTATACAACGATATTTATAATCAATACATTTCTAAAAAAGTTACATAAAAGCAATCTATAAAGCTAAAAGGGATACATTTCTTAGACACGCTTCAATGTCTACTGCCTTTAATACCATTGGATTGAAATAAATAACGTTAGAAGTGGATATGTAAGCCACTAACCAACTTTAATTGCGCTTTTGGCAAGCCTAAAAAGTACGAAGAAGAGAATAGTTAATGTTCGTGTCAAATGCTTCAAGCCATAATTTTGTGAAATGTCAACAAAAGTTCTCCCCGTCTCATTTTTCATTACACCGAAGGTTTTCTATTTTTTTATTACTTCTCCTCTAACGATCCAGGAGTTTAGTTGAAAAGTTGGAAGTTGTGGAGCCCGTAGACACTTGGGCCATCGGTAATGGATTTAAGGGCAAGTTGTCGTCAATCAAAGAAAAAAGGAAAAATAAAAAATAAAAAAAACTCTGTCGCCACGATCTTGGAACTCTTCACAGATCTCAAGATCACAGTTTTTTCATCCATTTAATGGTTTCACCTTTTAAACGATAAGAGTTCTTTTTGCATTTTTTTCGGCCGCAAAGACTATTTTAAAAACATTCTACTCTGGGTTGTTGTGTTTTCAAAATAACGCAGAATAAATCTTGAGCGTCGCTTGTTTTTTTAGCTCTTATTTTACTAGGTATAAAACAATGACTAAAAATGTTGCAGAAGTTTTTATTCCTAAAAAAAGTATATTTGTTCTCATTTTTTTTCTAATATTGAGGTGCTAGCTGTGGATATATTGCATACTGATTTTTTTAATGTGAAAACTAACTGTTATTAATCATGTTGTCTTTAATGTATAAGTAAGATTACGATAATCTGTAATTCATCATCAAAGATATTTAATAATATTTCCAAATTAATCAAGAAAGTAAAAGTTTGATTTTTTTTGTTAATTAAATTACTCTACGAAGAGTTCATATTTAATGGTAATTTTTAATGAGAATTTTAAATATAGAGTAAATCTTAAAATCTTAGAATGCATTTCTTAGGTATTTTAGAAAGAGAATAAGTTTCCTTAGAGCATAGAAAGAGAGTGTTGTCATAGCATAAATTGAATTCTAGGCTTAGTGGACTCGTGGCCATTGTGTCACGAGTTCGAGCCTTGATGCCAGCCGTGCAGATGGGCTGATGCTTCTTCAGTCTGTCGTGGCTCAAAGCCCTCACGTTGGCGTGATAAGAAAGTTAGGAGTGTGGGGTGCCGGATCAGGTATCATCCTCGTCATTTCACCATGATTTTAAATTAGGAGGTCCATCATTGCCTCTACAATCCAGGATCAAATTCCTTAGGTGGCATAGGATCGGTACTCTTATGTGGTCCCAGGCGGGTTCCCCCTCTTTTTTTTTTTTTTTTTTCTCCTTTTCCAAATGTTTCCCGCCTTTTTATTTTTTTCTTTTTTGTACGGTGCACTAACATTTTATATTTTTATTACTTTTGATGTATTTGCAAGATTGCTGGAATATTGTATATTATTTTTTCTTCTTCTATCCTTTATGTTCTTTATTATTATTTTCAACTTTGTATGTGTATGTCACAATAGCATATGTATTTCGTTTCATTTGCCTTTAATTTGTAAATTTAATGTGTGCTACCGTATAAAATGTATACTATGATTTTGCTTAGTAAAGAGTGAACGCAGGGGTAGTAGTTTCCCGGTGGATCGTTTTGTAGCTCTAAACCTCTTTCGGGTAAGCTCGGTTCCCTTGGGCATTCCGCTAAAACCCCTCGTGTTGCTTTATGGTGCGACGTTTACAAACTTCCTTTACTTATATTCTTGTTGTTGTCACTTTTGCCACCTGATCGACAGTAACATCAAATCAAGCTTTTTTTATTGTCCACGAAATTCATCGCAGCGAAGGACTAGATTTTCACGCCTGTCATTAGCCTTAGCTTTGAGCACCATGCAGGTGACAGTACAATTTTGCTCGGTCCCCCCTCTCAATTTTGGAGGAGAACATTCTGGGGTGGTCAGGGGACTCCCACCTCTCTTCCCTCAACCTAACGAGAGGAGGCTCGACAGCTATTTAGAGGTACCCCCCAGGCCGCAAAGGCACTATACATTTACAAACATTTATGCCTTCTCCAGGATTCGAACCCGACATTCTTAGATAGCGATTATTAAAATTTTAAGCCATGGAACGTATGTTAGCAATGAATAGGTCGTACTTTTATATTTATTTGTTTTAAAATGTATTTATTGTATCTTGGTTAAGTATTCTGAAATCTTATTTAAGCAGGGTTTAAACAAAATAGAACAGAATCTTGATAAATCCATTGTGCACACAATTTATATTCGTAAAGATGATTAATATAAGAGCACCCTTTTTTATTAATTTGAAATTTAGCACACGCCTTTTACAATATTTAACAAGAGTTGCAGTCAGAAACGGTGCTGTATTATTCGTTTGTTCATCTAGCAATTTACATAAGTTCGAAATAAAAGACTTCCGAGATTTTAAAGAGAGTTACGGCGAATATTTACAAATCTCTTAAATTCTGAGCGTGAAAGCAACAGCAAAGTAAGTTGACATTCCATAATGAAGAATGACTCTTCTACAAATGCTTCATTGTGTCTATTGCGACTTTCGTACATTGAAGCTGTCTTCAGCTTCCATCTCCCTGAACACAAAAGACCTGCCTTATCCGAAAAATCATCTGCTGCCGGAAGAGGTGGAATATTTATCATTTCTGGAGCTGACTTGTTCCTTAAGATTTTAAAACTGCCAGCTCTTCGTTATTCTTTACCTCAACTCCTGGAAAGCGTGCAAGGGAGTAAAAATGAAAAGGGACAACGCTTAGAGTTGCTAATTGCAAATTTCTGCTTCGCACTTACTGATTCTCTTGGGGGTGATTTGGAAAAGGAAGAAATAAAGAAGGGGAGAATTTAACATTTGGAGAAGAACGAGAGTTTGGAAGCGCCTCACGTCGCCTCGCCATGTTTGTTGATTTAAGGGTCTGAAGACTTTTCTCTCACGCTCACTTAACCTAACATAGTGACTTAAGTTATCCTTTTTTAGTCTCCGAAGACCCGCCAGACGACGATCAGTATTATTTCTCTTGAAAGTTGAAACTCTGGAAATGCTTTTTGATGTGATGTTTTAATTACGCGCCGTTTAAAATTAGAGCGGGGGCTCGGTTTATATTTTGGAAGGTTAATATAGTAGATTAGTACAGTGTTACTTTTTAAAAGCTCATCATTTGCTAACTAATATACCAACGTTTATGTTTTAATTTTCCGCCACTTAAATAACTAAGTTCAAAGATACTATGTATTACCGTTTCCCTTTCAGGAAATTTTGTGCATGCTTCTAGGAAACTTTTTCAGTGTATGGTAAGGAAGAAAACTTTAGGAAGGGAGATAATGCAAGTTTAACTATTTTAACAATTATGAAATTCAAAGAATATGGTATATCAAAGTATATGAAAAAATTCAGTGGCCTATATACAATATAATTAAACTGTAGTACTGATCATACTCGAATCAACTTTTTTAAATATCCTTATGATTAAAATTTACGATATCATTTAATATTTTCTCAGAAAAATCACTAACTCGATTAAAATATAGTAATATACTTTCAACAAAGATGAATCTTTGAGGAAGATATTTTTTTCTGAACGTAAGTTCTTAATATCTAACGTAAATAAGTTTTCTATTTGCATTTCAGCTTTTCATGTTTCAGCGAACAAAGAAGGGTCATAAAATTAATTTCTGAAAGATTTGAAAATTTTTTAATTATTTAATTCAGATGTTAATTTCTAATTATAGGCTAAGAAGAATGTATGTAGAATGTATTATGTATTTGAATAGATGAAGAATATTTAAATTGGATGGAGCAGTCTATTGAATTTTTTTTAAACCTGTATTATACAAACTATACAAAAATTTTCAAGACTATAAAAAATTTCGTTTATCTCATTAAATTGTAAAATTTTTATTACATTTTAATGGGATAATAACTGTACTTTTGTTAAAAGTGGCGATATAATTGTTTTGTTCTATTGTTTGATAGTTCAATTTAGTTTGAAAACTTTTCTTAGATCCTTTTTTTTTCGTGCAAAATACTTAGTTTAATTTTATTTGCGTGATTAAAGGATTATCAAATGAGTTATTTTAGAAACTCATTTCTAATTACAGTCTACGAAAAATTCATACAGAACATATTATGTGTTAGAATGTATGAAGAATGTTTGAAGAATGTTGTTTTATTTAATTTTTTACAAATATGTATGGTACAAACTAAAAAAAATTTAGTTTTATTTTCCTAATTGAAAGGTAAAACTATTTTTGTTGCCAGTGGCATTACGTATTTTTTATTTTTATTTTACTCGTTTTTTCTTGAGAGTTCAATTTTTTGATAGTTCAATTCAACTTGAGAATTTTCCTTAGATCTTTTTACAGTACGAAATGCTTACAGTTTAAATTCATTTGTGTAGTTAAAATTTATTATTTAAGGGGTTTTAAAAGAACCATTTGGTATAAAATTTTAAATTTTTTTTTTCCCCTTTTCGGAAATTTTAAAAAATAAAAAAGTGTTTTAAAAGCGAGAAGGAGGGTACGGTCTAATTTAGCAATTTCTAAAATTATTGATAAAATCTTAAATGAACCAAGAACTAGTTTAAGACCAGGGGTTGGCACCCTTTTAGCTGTAGTATGCCAAACCAATCTACTAATATGATCTAGCTTCCTCACGTAAGACATTTTTGAAGCAATTCGATTCCCACGACAATGCAGGCAGAGTTAGAAAATAGAGGTCAATATTGTATATTTACAGTTTTATTATGTATTAATTTTGCATCAATTAAAAATATTTCTTAATGTAAAGAAACAGCATAAAATATAATTAATTATTCACAAAAAAAAAAAAATAAATAAAATTTTATATATATTATGTATTTTTAAACATATTTATTAAAATAAGAAAGATACAACATGAATTATAAGTATTTCTCTTCATTATAGATAAATAAAAGGATTGAGAGATAAAAATTTTAATGTGAATCTCTTGTGCTTGGCACTGCTCTACTTTCATATCGCAAAATCAGGGGTGTAATTTGTGACATTCAATTTGACACGATTCTGACCAATTAGTTGTTAAACAATTTCTTTGTCTACTCCAAATGTTTTTCATATGAGGAAAGATTTTTTACTTATACATGTAAAACCAAAAGCGGAGAGCAGATGCATCAATTTTCTCTTTACAAACAATTAAATCTCTTCATGACATTCAGTAATTTACAAAATAGTTGTAAATTTATCTTTAGAGTTATCTTCCAGATTTTTTCGTTATTCCGTAACTGTCCATAATTCTGGAGATGTTTGTCAAATAAGAGAGGTCCATTGCAAATTTATAAACTTCCATCCACTCAAAAATTGACAAATTTATTGAGTAGTGCAGAGGGCAACTGAGAATAGTACCGCGTGCCACATATGGCCAGGGACGTCATAAAGGGATGGGGCCCCTGGGCCCAAAAACCCCGGCCCGGAGACCTCAGCTCGTTCTCAACTCAGCCTTAATAAGATCAGGATTCGAATAATTTCAAAGGTCAAATGTTATTTCCGATTGCATTTTTTAAAAAACTGGGAATTTCGGACAATGTGCCAACTGGCTATATGTGATGACCATCGTCCATGTATAGGCCTAGGCCTATCATCGTGCACCATCATTATTCTTTCAGTCAGAAGGCGGCAGTCATTCCAGCCGGTTTGTGCAAGTCATTAACATTTACACGAGTTTTTGACAACGTATAGGCTATGTTATACTGTCTACTTTTAAGGGTCATAGGTGGGGCCTACTTTTGTGTAGGGGCCCAGAGCCTCAAGAAGTTTAAGACGTCCCTGCATGTGGCACGCGTGCCATAGTTTGCCGACCCCCTGTCTTAGACAAATTCAATCTTATTAACAGTTAGAAGAATAGAAGATAAAACAGAACCTTAGAAAATACGGATACCTGTGATGAATGGCGAATTAAGCCCAGTTTTGGAAAAGAAATAAGATACTTCACTGTAGTGAGTACATTTATATAAGCCTCTATCAAAAAAAAATCGTTATAGCACATTCAATAAAATTCTCTCAACAGAAAAGAGCAAAATGACAAATTCTCCAATGTTTCCTGGAAAGATTGATGTTTAAATATTCCCGTGGGTCAAATTTAAAACCAGTATTTCTCTTGTTATTTTCTGTTGCGCCAACAGAGCTCCCTTTCGTGAATGAAGTATAATAGAAAAGCTCACTTCGAATTCCAGCAGAAAATCAAATGAAGAAGATAAACAAAATAAAAGTGATTGAATCCTCGTCAAGTAGAGATTGCTCCAACTACCATTATTCAAGCAAGTGCATAACGTAATTATGCATAATAAATCACCATAGATGATCCGTACGATATTTCAAGAGCCCTAATTACTAGACGTCGGGCGGTTTTTAAAAGAGTGTTTTATGCGGAAGTCTGTTTTTAAAACTTATATATATTTCGAATAATTTAAGGAAACACTTTCAATCAAGTGGGTGCATATTTCATTCGTCTTTCAAAAGAAATCGCCCTGCCAGAGGGGAGGGGGATTTTATTACCGCCATGTTGGTGTGAAAAAAAATTATTGAAGGATTATTTTTTCGAACACTGTTTAATGATAAAGTTGTTTCGAGGCACTTTCAGCACACATACAGTGTACAAAAAATTGACTCTAGAAATTTAATTAAAACTGAGTTTGATAAATGATTTTTTCTCAGTTGATCTTCTAATTAAATACATGAAGTTGGGACCTTATTTTTTGCCCCTTCAAAATCTTGAACATGAAAATGAATGCGTTGCTGAAGTTAAGTTTACTTTTAAAATTTATTTAGTGCGGCCATGACAGTAATTTGACTTAGATGTAATTGAAACATTTTATACAGAGCCCGTGATACAGGGTTGTTCTTTTTTTAAAGTTACACTGTATATTATTTGTGTTGTGAGAAATCGAAGCAAATATTTACGATAACCTAATTGTGTTAAGAAATATATATTTGCAATTTTTTTTTGTGGATTTATTTCTTGGATATGTTAAAACGTGTCTTAACTAAGCTTTTCTAAAGAAGTAATTTTCTTTTTCTTTAATCACTTCCAATCTAAGATTTCTTTATTTTCAATAATATATTTAGCACTCCTGTTACACATATTCCATTAATTTTACAATGACTGTTAACGGACAGAAGGAATAAATTTGAATACAAATTATATCTAAAAGCATAATTAAAATTTTATGAGCTGTTCTTAAGGACTAATTCGTGAAATTTCTTTTTTCTTCACTGTACCAGTTTTTGAACCAAATTCGCGTATTGGAAAATGAATCTGTCCGGGAAATTCGTCTATTTTGTGTCTTAGAATTCAACGACTTTTTAAAAATTTTCAACAAATTTATCTCTGTTTTTGGCAAAATTTGGTAAATCTTATGCAGTGAACAAACCTAGTTTCTAAAATAATTCAGAGATTATGCATTAAAAACGGTAGTTTTCATTTAAAATACTTAAGCATTTTAAATATATAAAATATTCAATCAAAATTTTTTATATTTGAATACAAAATAATGATAATGTCTACACATTTAAAAGCAAATAATTATAATTTGTACTTTTAAATACTATAAATAAAATAAAATTTTACATATTTCTAATAACAAGTCATTTAACACATTTTATAGTAAAAAAAAATTGTACTTTTAATAAAAACTCACCTTAAAATTTTGTATTAAATGCGTTATTGATGAAACAAAGTTTTACGTTTTGAAAAGAGATATTTTTTTAGAAAACAAAAAATCTATACCAGAATGAGATATTTTTGAATCAGAGAAAAAATTTCTGCAAAAAAAAAAATGCTTACGGTTCAATATTTTATCTATTAGTAATTTAGGGCTCATTTTTAACTTTTATAAGATAACCTGTAAGGGGGTTATCTTGTAAAGGGGGTGGGGTCCCAGGGTCCAAACCCGCCCCATTACTCTTCATTTCTTACGATTGATTATAATCCTATGTATCATTAATAACAATTCAGTATTTGTTATTAATGATTTATTTTATTAATTAATGCTAATTATTTATTCAATAGTTTATTTGCTTACTGTTTTTTTGTTCCCGACAATTGACAAAATCAAAATAATATGTTAAGTGGCGTATTGGGACTGTGGGAGAATAGGGGACCCTGGACCTTCCCCTCCCCCTCTTGAAAAATTCCTGTGTGTCACTGACTATATGCAGTCAATAAGAGCACGAAAGTACGAATAGAATTTTTTTCTGGAATTGTATTGAAGATGATTAATTTCCTTGAAAAATAGGGTATATTTACATAAGAAAATTTATAATACATGTACGATAAAACTCTGTGTAACGTTTTATTCACATTCATATATTTAATCGAATGCATACTTTTTCAGATTTTTTTTTAACTAAGGAATCTAATAATTTGTATTGCTTCTATATTAATATGTGAGGCAATTTTTTAAGCAAAATTATTCAGATATTGTTTCTATATATCCGCTTTATATAAAAACTAATCTAAAAATAAAAGACTATCGATTACACGAGCATGATAATTTGGTGACTTAAACTTTTATATGAAAGAGAGACACATAAATAAAACAAATCAAATAAAGAAATAGAAAGAAGGGTAAAAAAAGTCACTCTCCATATGCTTGATGAAAAAAAGCCAAAAATTTACCAAAAAAAAAATTCCTTTATGTAACTGAGAAAACTAGTAACTGCTTTAGAAATTCTGGAGTCTGCTTTTGAGGAAAGTTTTAAGCGCCTTGTCACAAGATCAGAATAAAGCAGAAATAGAATGAAGGAATATAAGAATTATCGGAAATCAATACACATCTTCAATAATCTTACTCTTGACTATTCACACGTGCATTCTTCCTCTTTCGCATACCGTAAAGCTCCATTGAAACAAGAGCAGTTGAGGGGGAAGAGGAAAACACAGCAAAGGGAGGAAACAATTGATCTGAAAGGAAAAGCGAAGAAAATTGAAAAATGTCGAAATTCTTCACTTCAGAGCGATCTCTGGTTTCAAAAGAATGGATGCTTCGTGAAATAAAATGGGCAGCTAAGAAAAGAGGATAAGGGTACAGAAAACCCTTGTAAAGATACTGTAAATGTGGAGAGAGATACCATTGGATGATACATATTATCCTATGATGATAAAGTGAAAACTTTGTGTTTGTGTGTGTGAGCAAAATAAATTTTCTTATATTTAATACACGCAGAAGAATTATATTTATAAATATATTAATTTCGTTTCAAAAATGGGAATTTTTATTGGTTTTTAAAGTGACTGCTTTGTTATTATCGTATTTACTCGAATCTAAGCTGCACCTTAAATTCTGAAAATGTTTTTCGATTCTAAGTCACACCCCCAACTCCCTACAAGTTTTTGAGAAAAAAATGAAAAAAAAATGTGTAAAAGATTCATCAATATTCGATACTTAAGAGTTTTTTTAAAAAATTTTTAAATGATAAATTATAAGTTAATAATATTAACTATTTTACCAGTATTAAAAACTTTCAAATACAAAAATGAACCTATAATTAATCTAGCTGTCAGTATCATGTTTCAAAAATGATTCATCACTCCCATTGTCACAGCTGAATTCTGATTGGTAGCAACATTGCCATTTCCCCACATGTTATCGCTTCTTTACCATCCATTGCATTTGTTATGCAACAATTTTTTAAAAGAACGTATTATAGAGGAATGCAAAAGAATTATTAAAGGCTGTTGAACACTTGCAAGCAAAAATTACATGACTTTGTTTACGCCATCAACGTATATTTGTTTCATCCGTGTCAAATTATCTGTGGTTTCCTTTTTTTTTTCTGCATCTAGAATTGCCTTCCTTTTCATACTTGCATCACAGTGAACTCGTCTTGATGATACTATTACCTTATCTTTAATGTTTAGGTGATTAAAAAAAGGGTATACGAAAAAAAGAAAAAGTCCTAAATACTAGCTGACAACGATGCTCAGATTACACTGAATACTAGAGATAAACTGTGGAGTGGGATAAGTCATTGATGCAAGTGGCCAGAATGCACGGTCACAGTTTTTCCTTTTTAAAAAGGTTAGAAACTCAATTTCCCCATCCAACAAAGGTTTTGCCTTCGATTCTAAGCCGCACCTGATTTTCAGTAGTATTAACACTGAAAAAAAAAAGCGGCTTAGATTCGAGTAAATACAGTATTATGAAGAGTGTTTTAATGCTTTAAGAAAAATTTGAATTAATATTTTAATAAAGCAACATGGTTTTTGTTGATAGTAAAGACTGCTTTGCATTTTTTGATCCCGGGGGAAAAAGGGATTGTAGGAGGGGGGCGTGTGTTGGCTCCTTCTTGAACATCTGGAGGCTCAGTTCTAGATGACGTGCAACCTCACCCATATTTTCACAAAAGATTGTAGGTGAAATCAGGACTCTTACATTTGCCTTGTTTTGAGTGAGTGAGTGAATATTAACGTCGCACTGTTCAGCTACACAAGGGCTTTTGGTGACGGACCACGTAATTTTGAACCATAGTCAAGTGACGTGGACGGCACCTGAGCTGGTACTCCCTCTCCTAACTACCACACCACACAAACGGGAGGACGTTCTAGCTCTCGACAGATTTAACGTGCATCGCTCCCCTACACAAACTATTAGTTAAATCGGGGTTATTCATACTATCGGAGTAAAAAAAATACAATTTTTCACTTACCTTTTGGAAATTCCATGAGCAACTACACAAAAAATATCCATATTTAGGAATTACACACTTTTTACTCAACAGCTAAAAATATTATTACTTATTACACAGGAGTTAATTGAAAATTTTAAAATATTGACTAATAGATGTTTGAAAACTTTTTGAGTCCTGACTCGAAAAAGTTATTTTTTCTACTTTATGCAGAAAAAAAAAATACAGCATCACACACACACATTTTCATCCTGCTGCATGAGGTATGTTTTCACAATTTACAAAGAATGTGAAGAATTAGAAAATCAACCATTTTGATTGGAATTTCATTATCAATTTCTGCATAAAAATCACTATGAATTTGGTTCCAACAATCTAAAATGCTTAACAAGTTTTCAAAAAACAGAATTTTATATAAAACTGTACATATAATAAACCTTACTCTTCTCAGGAAAGAAAGAAAGTGGTAAAATCTCTTAAAATATCTCCTGCCTTGTGGATTAAGATGAGATAAGGGAATTTCCTGTCTCATTCAAAATTTATCTCGAATTTACACTCATGACCCATCTACGCTTGTACAGTCTAATAATGGGCTACACTCTTCACAGTGAAAATTTGCTACTCACAAGAAAAGTTTTTTTCTGGTCCGGGTAAAAAAGATGTCATTTGAAAACAAAATAATGAAAAAAAAAAAATTTATTTTCGGTTACTGACAATTTATTAATACCCATATTCGTTAAATAGGGGGGTTTGCCTCCATTTTGATCGGGGAAAAGAAAAAATTCGTTAAACAGGGGTTCATTAAATCGGGGTCCGACTATACTTATTTTTTATAGCAAATTTTAAAAATGTACTTGAGATGTAGTTTTTAAATGAAATCAGGCGAATTTTTTATTTGAACCAGGTTTAATTTTTATGTCGCTTCTTAAATTTCTGTCCATTTTGTTAAGTTTAAAAGATAAAGTTTATTGTGCTAGCCATTTAAGTTATTTCGCAGATGTAAAGTACGCTTTAAAAAATGAGGTTCAAATTTATCGAATCATTTAAGAAAATTGCAGCATATTCAAAATTAGGCAAATAGTTCCACTGACAAAAAAAAAAAAAAAACTGAACTAATGCTCTCCGAGCTGGAAAAGTCACATACTATAATCCATCACCACCAATAAAACGGAAAGAAAATGTCAAATATTTCTTTTTCTCATTTAACAAATAATACAATTAAATATTTTCTAAATATCTAAAAAGTAATATTTGAAACTAGGCAGCTATATAACTAAAAAAGGGTATCCATCCATGACTTTTAATATTTTTTTCTTTAAATATACATCACTTAACCAAAATTAAACTTCTTAATACAGACGTAAGTGTTCAATCATTTTCCATCAACAAGTGAGGTAGAGCAACAAGAAGAAAACTTTCTGTAGGAAAAGCCACGTTATCAGCAGTTTACAGCCACATTTCCTATTGCTAGAGAGAGACTAAGAAATTTCAGTTAGACAAATGAATTCGAAGCGGGTGTAGTGACCAAAGGCAACCTCAGCCTCATACATCCTCAACTAAAATATCAACACTCGTGTAGGGCGGAGACCATACTTGTATCGGACTTAGCTCTATGCGCCATAAATCTCAGAGGTAAGAAGAGAGTGGAGGGGTATAATCTGTTTGAATCCGCTTTCGGAAGTTGGAGCAAATAGTTTTGGAAAGCAAGTAGGTATAAATGATAAAATATTGTTCCGCTATTGAAAGCATTAAATCGGAAGTGAGTGAGCTATTTGGACAGCATGTCAATGATATCTGCGAAAAGAATTTGTAAATGCTAATGTTTAACTTCCAGAAAGCCCTTTTTTTTCAAATGGTAAGGAATTTTGTGGGTTTAAAGCAATTAAATATATATTATACTTATAAAATATGTCGCGATAAGTTTTTTTTATTACTATTATTGGCATCTCTAAGAAATCCCCTTCTAAAACATTTCTAGAATAAAAGAAAGCATTCTCAGTTCCAGTTATGGAAATTTGGTTAAATGTAATTTAGATAGTAAAAATATTTTTTTTACAAGAAATTTTACAAACGTAAGCGCATGATTTGTGTATAAATATATATTATTAATATAAATTCGGGTTAAAATGTATATGTTATTATTAATTATAAATGCTGAAATGCTATAAATCTAACTAAAAGCTAAACAATAAATACAAGTATAAACAAGTAAGGACGTCTTAAGGCATGGACCAACAGATCCCGAGCCCAGGTCCGAGCCCTCAGTGGGTGGCCTCGTTTTGTTCTAGACTCAGTCTTAATAAGATCATGATCCGGATAATTTTAATGGTCAAATATTATTCTCGTAAGATTCTCCGAAAAAAAGAGATTTTCAAACTGCATGCCAACTGGCAAAAGTGGCAAAGCAATATTATTATGTGATGACCGTTGTCCATGTCTATGTCTAGGCCTAATACCCTATAAACAATCATTCAACTCATTGAGTCAAAATGCGGCCATCCGTCGAGCCGGTTTGAGCCTTGGTTTGTGAGATAGTGAGTCGAGCACATTTATCTGTTTCAAATTACTGTTTGTACGAGTAATTGACAATGGAGATGCTATATACTGTCTACTTTTAAAGACCACAGGTGGGGCTTATTTTTGCATAGGGCCCAGGGCCTCAAATAATCTTAAAAAGTCCCTGATAACAAGGTAGTATATTAACAAACTCTTAGCTTTAGGAACTAAAATTTTAGGTTTAAAAATAGTCTTAAAGCGCTGACCTTCCCCTAAATTTGCTTATAAAATTGGGTTGAACAGAAAAGAAAATAGTATTTGAAGAATCTACTTAGTTTCTTAGAATAATATAACATTAACATAAACTTACATACCGCATAAGGGAAACCCCCCAAAATCCGCAGAAAAATTATAAAGGACAAAATTTTAGCAGCAAAATATTAAATGAAATTTTTGACCAGAGCCAGCCAAAACATATGTAACGGGAAAGCACTTAAGGAAAAATTGTGTTCAAGGTACTTTAAAAACATATTTGAAGTTAACAACGGAAACACGCAAACCATAAAAATTTAATTGTAAATAAAAGAGTTGTACTGTTAAAAATAATAAGCTTACACAGATTTAAAAAATTACCAAATAAAATAACTGGTACTGTTATGTATATATAAGTAAAAAAAAAAAAGAAAAGTTTAGCCTTGCTTTTGAAAAAAGTTAATGAAATATGAAGTTAGTTTCTGTAAGAAAAATAAAATAACAAATGTTAGAAAACGCTATTAAAAAATTCATCATATGTTCTAACATAAAACATTTTATTTTAGTAAAAGAACAAAGCTCTTAAATTCAAAACTTTACTGTCAAAACTAATATTTACGTAAAACCTGATTCATTTATGAAAGAAATTGCTTAAGAATTTTTTTAAAGAGCTTGTAATAATTAATTCTTTCATTAGTATATAAAAGTTGTATATACTAGATTTTTTACTCTACAATTCCTTAAAATTTCATTAGAGTTTTCTATTCCTGTAATATTTTCTTGAGTTAAGTAACATAGATAAGTTAAAGACAATAACATGTTACAAATAAGGAATGTTGTGTAAAAAATAGTGAGTTTCACATACAATTGTTTTGATAATAATGACATATTTTTAATAGCAACAAATTACAGTTTCCATTGTTGTAACAATACTTTACAAACAGTTTTCGCTAATGAAACTGGTTATAATCATCTTCAATTACATATCGGAGATAATTCGTGAAACGAAGCATTCTAAAAAACGTGTTCAAATCTTGTAATCATCTGAAGATGTCATTAATACTGGATAATAAAGTTGTTGTCTTTTAATTTTAAAGCCTTAACTGGGAAGGGCACGGAATTCAATAATTACAAAAACCTATTGGAACTCGGGTATTATAGAAGAAGAAAAAAAGGAAAAAGAAAAATTGAACCAGAAGAGTAAAGTTTGAGAAAATTACAGGGTTCCTTATAATGTTTTTTTAAAAGATCACGATGATTTGAGACAATTTTTGACTCGTTTAAGTAAAAATATCCATTTTAATAATGTGATATCTGTCATTTATACTGAATATAATGTTTGACAACATAATTCGGTGTAGCTTATGGATCAGGATGTACATGTGTGAGAAAGAATATAAAAAAGTTCAGCATAATGAAACTATAATTACAGGTAAAGTGAATGATACAGTTGGACCTCATTTACGAATTTCGTGGTTTAACGAATTTTTCTCTTTTCCCGATTCAAATGTGAAGGTAAAAACTCTTATTTAATGAATAATAAATCCCGTTTCAACGAATTATTTCAACAGTTAAAAAAAATGTTGCTTGTATTAGAAAAAATTAGATTATTTTTTCTTTTTCCAACTGACATCCCCTTTTTGTCCGGGACAGAAAAAACATTTTTCTTGTTAGTAGCAAATTTCGAAAAAAAAGGCAGCAGACCATATTAGATTTTATAGGTGCAGATAAGTCGTGAGTGCAACCTACCGCGTGAGTTTTAAATAGGACATGAAACTCTTTTCTTATCCCATCTCACTCTACAACGCAAGGGACATTTTCAGATTAAAATGATTATGTTACAATTGATGACGGTCTGTCTATCGGTGTAAATGAAGTTCAGGAAATTGTTGATTTCTCTGAGCCAATTAATAGCAATTTGAATAAATGAATTCATAATTAAACTCTTATTATAAATGATACATTTTCTAATGCTTTACATTGTTTGGAAACTGTGAAAAAATACTTCATACAGCAGGATGTAAAAGACGCAGCATTTTCTTCTCTGCATAAAGTAGAAAAAAGAAGTCTTCCGAGAATGGGGAATCAAAAAATTGTCAAGCATCTATTAGTCAGTATTTCCAATTAACTGGAGCGTAATAATTTACTAGTAGTATTTTTAGCTGTTGAATAAAAATCTTTTAATTCTAAATTATGGATATTTTTGTGTTGTTGCTTATTAAAGAATTTCCTAAAAGGAAATGCAAAAAATTTGTATTTTTGTTTTGACCCGATGTAACGAATAACCCAATTCAACGAACAAAATGTTCGAGTCCCGATGAAATCTTTAAATCGGGGTGCGACTGTATATAACAGGGGTGTCCAACACGTGGCCCACCAGTACGTAAGTTGAGGCCCACCAACTCTTTTTTCAAAAAATTTTCAATATCAGGTTTTTAAAGTTTTTTTCATTTTGATATTTATTTGAGAGGAAATTTATTTATTTATATATATATATATATAAATCTACAATGTAATTGCCTGTTACCTGTTCTTGTTTTAAAATAAATCATCTTTGATAACAGAAATGTCCTTTAGATTATATAAAATATGATTTATATTTTATCAAAAAGTTGCATTTGATTTTACTATAATAAATTACTTTTTTAATAAATTCCAAATTGCATTATGCATACCCTTTACTATGGATGGTACATGATTCTTTGTGTGTGCGACTTTCATTTCTCCTCCTTCTTTTCTGTTTGGAGTGCCTAAAAGCAAGAGGCAGTCAGAGATGTTTCTTAAAGTTTAAAAAAAAATATTCAGATAAAGGGCAATGTATACTTAATCTTTTGCGAATGACATCACAATCGAATTTCAACAATGAGCAACGAAAGATCAATTCAAAAGGAACACCGTAATTTTCAAGAAAATGGCAACTGTAATATTTTAAATATATTAGATCATTGCATTATTATAATATACAAACATTGCTATAGTATCTATGTCTGTATACGTGAAAAATAATGAAAACTATAATAATAATTCATTCTGTTTTAAATTTTCACTCAATAAATGTTTTTTTGTTTTCAAAAATCTGATATAAAAGTACATATTTTTATGTGCGGCCAGCGAGATTATAATGTTTTCCGAAGTGGCCAGCAAGGTCATTTGGGTTGGACACCTCTGGTATATAATATTCCAGTCGTCAATATTTCTTCGAACATAACAAGTCTAAAGAATTCAACAGGCTTTTATTCAAGGAAACTTTAAACGAAACCACTATTGTTGTTTCTCCATAAAGTCAATGGAAAGGAATTTTCTGTGCTCACACGCACACTTGTAATGGAGCATTTGATACCAAAAAGGATATTTTCAGGTGAGATGAATTCAATTTAAACGGGTAAAATGGAACTTATAGCTTTCGGAAAGACGGTAAAAGGGATGCATTGATTTTCTGAACTCTGAAACGTGGAGGTGGCTGTGTTATGACATTTGGCGCCATTAAATGGAAAGTGGAAATGATATTATACGTCTAGAAGACATTCTGTTCATTTCTGGTAACTAAAAATGATTTTTGATTTATTTTTATTTCTGATATTTCTTCAGTGAATCGTATCATTGATAATGTATAATAATTGCATAATAATTTAAATAAATCGAGAGTTTCAAAATAAAATAAAGTTTCCTTTTAAGGAATCTGACTACCTTTAAAGGCCCATTCGCTGTCGTAATATATAATTTTTAATTTTAGTATAGCAATTAAGACCTTATTCTATATCTGAATTTGTTTGAGAGAATTTTATTTCTCTCTTATTTAAAGCTAGTTTTTATACATTTTTAATATTCCTGTGTATTGGCATTTTAAAAACGAAAGTAGTGTTCCGCTCACTGTAAGTAAGCTGAAATCTTTGTTTTCATGTAAAATTTGAGACGGTAGCACACACAGGAATTTTTTAAGTCGGGAGGGGGGGGCAGGAGCAAAAGTCCACCATCCTCGTATCATGCTCCAATACGCTGCCCAACATATTATTTTGATTTTGTCGATTGCCAGGAACATAAAACAGTAAGAAATTATTTATTTAATCAATAATTAGTATTAATTAATAAAATTAATTATCAATAACAAAATTTTACGTACTATATATGTAAGATTCTAATCAATCGAAAAAAATTAAGGGCTTTTGTGGGGGTCCGGATCCGGGCCCCCTGTGTACGCCACTGATTTGATATTATATTAAATAACTCAGTGCAGGGTCTCCCAACCTTGAGTCTTCAGGCACATATGAGCATTCACTGCAAAACAGTGATATACACAGACCCCCATATGGGGGATACATTTTTAAAAATATGTTGTCGAAAGAACCAAGGGGTCTATGGGGAAGTTGAGTCCACCCCCCTCCTTGTGTACACCACTGCTGCAAAGTGAATGACTCTTACATAGTAAAAAGTGTATAAACAAAAGCAAATAATGAAATACAAAGTCAAAAAGAAGGAGCAATAAGAATGAAAGTACTCATAAACCTTGTGAAATATTCAGAAATTCTGTAAATTTGATGCTTTATAAATATTTAATATACCTTTTATAATTTTTATTAATTATGTGAATTTGGAAAAGATAACTAATCCATATAACTTCAAAAACATAATTATATAAAAAAAGGTTCGAAACACAAATTACACAAATATATGATACCAGAAAGCATTACATCTTAAAACTCACAATATTGTTCATTTTTTTAATTGAAATGAAATAAGTATATTGTTCTCCAACGATACTGAAAAAACAAATAAATAACAGTTTTGTAATAAAATTTGGTAAAACAATATCCCTGGGCAAAATCTCAGTATAGCGAGAAAACGCTATACGCTTTGGTCAAGAAGTTAGCACCGCAGTATCAGTTAGAATATGAAACCAAATACAAGATCTGAGCTTTAGGATCAAATGGCCTTCATATTTCGTGACACGAGGGAATGCAAAGAGTAAGAGTGGTTTGTTATTGGATATTTATAAAGGATGGATCAGAAGAAAATCTCATTGCTTATATTTTTTTGATACAAAACTCAAGCTTTATAATTACATATCTAATAGTTATATTTAAGAAATTCTTTAACTTTAATTAAAGTAGCAAATACAAAAAATTTAATGTTAACTGAATTAAAAGCTTAGTTTTAATTAATATGAAAATCTTAGAATATAAGATATGTTTAATTAACTTACATTCAACTTATGTGTTTCAAAAGAATTTTTAATATTTGTTTGATATGTTTTTTGCTTTTTTTTAATGATAAATAATGAGTATAAATGAGATAAATAAAATAAGTATAAATGAGATAAATAAAATAAGTATAAATGTCCACGATTATTTAGCTTTAAAACATACAAATTATTAATATTTTTTGTTCCAAAAATTTATTCTGCTTTATTTCCTGTTATTTATAAGATAAACATTTTTTTTTTATCAAGTAATACAAATCAAGTTTTATTATGAGTTACTAATATAGCAAAAAAAAAGTAATATATTAAGAATTTTTTTATCTGATTTGAACTCATCTTGTTTTTTGTTTTTTTTTTCCTTTTAATTTTGGATGAGGACAGTCCCCATCCTCCTTTTCTAACATCACATAAGTAAACAAATCATTATAATACAAACTAACCTGTAATTAAACGTATACATAATTTTATATTAAAATTAAGTATATTTTTTATTACATTAACAAAATAAATTCTGATATCATAATAAGAATCTGAGAGCTTAAGGCAAATTTCATTTAATAACTACCAAGGTTTTCAGCAGCTACTAGAGGCACA
Organism: Trichonephila inaurata madagascariensis; assembly: GCA_019973955.1. NCBI lineage: Eukaryota > Metazoa > Arthropoda > Arachnida > Araneae > Nephilidae > Trichonephila > Trichonephila inaurata. The sequence goes on from BMAV01002240.1 coordinate 728,580, forward strand.
CACAAGGGGGGGCCAAGGGTCCGGACCCCCTCCCTATAGAACTTGATTCATTTTCGATTGATTATAATCCTATGCATAGAGTACGTAAAATTTAATTAAGTATTTGTTATTAAAAATGTATTTTATTAATTATTTATTCAGTACCTTATTTTTTACTGTTTCTTGCTTCCGCCAATCAACAAAATTGAAAGAATATGTTGGGTATCATATTGGGGTATGATACGAGAATGGTGGACTTTCAACCCTTGAAAAATTCAACCCCTGAAAAATTCCTTAGTGTGCCACTGCCAATTACAGTTTTACTAATTACTGATTCAGAAGCTATCCGATACCATCCACGTAAAAAGCTATAAACTATTACGTAAGCAACAAATTAAGGGAGTCAAACTGTATTAATTGAAGAAAATTACTATTTTAGATTCATTATTTTTTAAACATTCTTACATAGGTATCCAACATCAGTGTTTTGCTGGAACTTATTTGATAATTTCAGTGGTAGTATTTAATAGTTTTATTATAAAATTGTTATTTTGTGCATTTAAAAATATTTTCTTCTTCAGATACTTTTAAAGTTTCAGATACTGTGGAATTAAGGCGTACATATCTACCTTGTATTTAAAACTCAAATTGAATCTCCAAACACGCAACTAACGATGCGAATCTCAGAAAATTTAGATTAAGCTTCTAATTATAGAATGATTAATGCTGCATCCATCATTGAGAGTTGATTGAAGAGTGCTCCTCTTCTCGGAAAGCACAACGGCATCTAAATTAAGATGCAAAATAAGCTGCGTATCTACACTATCTATTTTAAAATGCTAAACATTTTTTTAAAGTGTTTTTCCCCTCCCAGGGTAAATCTTTAAAAAGTTCTTAAGGTATCCGACTATGTTCGGAACCATGATTTTAAAAAAGCGCATAAATCCATAATTTTCATGATATTTAGTGTCACTTAGAATACATATATAAAATGTTTTAAGGATATTTTGACAAAAAAAGAAATGATTTAAATACAATATTTTAGCAAAAAATTAACTTAAAATAATCTTTTTTTAAAATGTTCTCCTTTTACAAAAAATGCTTCTAAAATAATAATATTTCGCTTATATAAAGTAAAGACTTCTGCAGAGAGTCTGAACTAGGATTTTTGAAAAATTCACATTATTTTCAGAATTACCACCCATTGAAATAATTATCGGCGTTTTTTTCTTAAAATTTCTCCCCTCTGTTGTCGTAAAGCATGGATAAACCCACTTCTAAGTTATATATTTCAAAAATTCTAGTTGAGCCTCTGTGAGAGGGGCTGAGGGTGTATAAAGGCAAAATATTATTATAATGAAGCATTTTTCAGAAAAGGAGAATATTTTTTAAATGGATTATTCTATTGTTCATTTTTGTCAAAATATTGCACTTAAATATAATTTTTTATTGTAATACTATTCTTAAAACAATTTTATCTACATTCTAATCTGAGTGGCACTAAATACCATAAATATTATCCATTTATACGCTTTTGCAAAATCACGGTTCCGAACGTAGTCGGATACCTTAACATTTTTCTGAGAATTTTCTTTATTATTTTATTTTGTTTTTGAAACAAGGAAACAATTTGCTATTATTTTATTCATAACTTGGATTTGATATGCATAATAAAAAGAGTGAATTACAGTTAAAATTAAACCGAACCTACCAATGCAGAAAAGATGTTCTGTGGTATGGAGACTATGAGAAAAATAATTTCAAAATTTAATATTGCCACAAAGAGGTCGAACTTTTTGAAAAACTGGGGAAAGATTTAATTTTGGTTAAATGATTTTAGATTTCAAATAAAATTCTTTTTCTACAATATAAATAACCAAAATCGATAATTATTGGTAAGTAAGTACCGAGTAAAGAGTAGTACAATGTGCATTGCAATGTTTCATAACCCCAGCTCTCTCTCCCTCCACCATCGAATCTGTCCGATACAATCTTTTTCCTCTCTTACACTTTATTGTGCACAGTAATTTTGGCAACAGATTTTATTTTAAAAAATTAGTACTTAAGAAGCTATTAAATTTACATGATGTTTTTCTTGTAACTATTTACTAGGTGTCCTTTCATTGCAATAAATTTTAAGCAATACTAAATTGCTTGTTTTTCTTTTTAAAAAAAATTACTCTCTCTCTCTCTCTCTCTCTTTGACCTTATACCATAACAAGTAATATAAAAAAAAAATTAAGTCAGTTCCCACTTAGGTCAACAAACAAAAATTTTATTTTAATGACTTTTTATTAAATTACAATTAATGTAAATATGTATATACATATGACAGAATCACAATATTAAGTGACAAAATAGAAAGCGATTTTCCTTGCAATTTTCCATTTTCCATTCTATATAGGGTGTTGGACTATTTGCTTGTTTGTTTGTTACTATTTATTCATTCATTAAATTTAAGTATTCCGATAAAATAGTATAGTAAAAATAAATCACATTCTCAGAAATTAGGCCATCCTAGGTGGGATTCGAACTTATGACCTTTGGATTAGAAGTTCAAAGTGCTAACCATGGCGTTACAGGGACACAGCGAGCGATTTTCTTTTTTATATATGGTATTGCTCTATTCTTTTTGTTTGTGTGTTACTATTTATTCATTAATAAATTTAATTAATGAATTAATATTTGAAAAAACTGTATTAACATCAAGTGTCATCCACTACAAGTTTAAAAAATGTATTTGAACTTGAATGGATAAAAATATTTTATTAACGATTAAAAATTTGAACAAGATGTATATATAAATAAATATATATAGGGAGAGTGTGTGTGTGTGTGTGAACTAATACTAGGAATTGAAAAGACTCAAATACCTAAACTTCATTCCCCTTATGACAAAACTTAACATTCAAATTCGTTTTTTATTTTATTTTCCCCTTTATCTATGTATTAGTGAACATCTTTTCCGTATAGGTAAGTTTTAAAATTCTGAAAAAAAAAATCGATTCGCCTTTATAACCAATGAACACTTCGATACAAAAATAAAAGTTTCAAATACATCATCTGTTTTTTAAAAGCATCCCTCAGTGAATATTTATTTTTATATCAGAAAAAAAAGAGGGAGAGGAAAGAGAAAGAGAGATGTTTTTCATTATTTGATTCCTCTCCACACGCAGTATAAAAATTTCAGTGCCACCGCGCTAAGTCAAAAAATTACTTTTAATTTTGAAGATTTATAAATATTCTATCCCACACCGCATTTCCTTTAAGTTCTACTCATTATTTTAATAACAGCATTTATGTGAGTATCGTTAAAAACAAAATAACACATGGGATAACATTAATTATAATTTGTCACCAATAACACAATTACAGTTATTCATTTCAAATGACACAATATATTCAATGAACTGTAAATTATATCCGATCATGCATTATGCTATGAAATGAATGCCTAGAGACAAGGAATTTAATGTAGCTTAAATAAATTCTCAGTTGTTGAGATTTATGGAACGGTAAATGCAGCTAAAGCAATAATTTCTAGCATTACATTGTTATGCTAAATATGAGTCAGGCATAATAAATATATATTCGAATGAATGTGTCTGCAATTATATTTAAACCTATACAATCCATTCATGTAGTCTAACCCACATTTTCGTTATTTAATTATGAAATAAGATGTATATAAAGGGATAATATATTCTTTTTGCTTTTTACTCTCAAAAATTAAGCAATTGCTCTATACCAGTGCTTCTCAAACTTTTATTATTTACGACCCAATATTCAATCATAATTTTCATCGCGCCCCCTTCCATACAATAACAATGTACTGATTTCAATAAAACTATACGTTGACGCTAAAGCTACAATATGACTTTAACTTTAAGTGCCACCTGCGTATATAAACATCTAGCTCAGCCAAAATTGTCCCGGACGTATATATACGTCTTTATGAAGCATGACCTTTTCTGTGCACTGCTTTTCATAAAATTATTCCGAAGGCTTCAGAATGCAATAAAAGGACCTTGGAAGTGTTTGCAGAGGATTAACTTATTTCAAAGGATTTGTTTATTTATTCCTTTTTTCCCCTCCCCAAAACATCTCATACGCGCACCTACGGGGAAAACGGTGGAGAATCGCGTAACTTTTAATTGGCAGTTAAAGGATTAATTATAAACCGTACATATTACCGAGATAAGTGGTATTTGTTGTATATAATTTTATATATGACACACACAAGTCCCTGGTATCACTGGTAATTACTTAACTTGTTCTTAACTTAGTATTGTTCATTTAATCATAAAATACTCTGATGCATTTATAAGTGTTTTATATCAGTGTAAATGTGTGTGTGTTTTCTTATTATGTCCGAATGTATTTTGTTTGTTTACTTTCTGTAAATTAATAATTTTTTTTAAAATAATCTTTTGTTCCCCACTTTTCAATATGCTCGCTCATCCCTTTTAGAGTTATCACGAGGCCCCTAGGGGGGGGGCCCCACTGTTTGAGAAACGCTGCTCTATACCAGTGGTCTGCAAACTTTTTTGACACACGGAACCCTTAGAATTATAAAGTGTTTTGTTGAACTCGCTCTTTCTCTCTCGCTGTTTTAGTAGAATATATCATAAAATAATATTTAAAATAGATCGACATACTACAGGTATTTTATGTAAAGACAAATAAAAAAGAAATGTTGTATTTGTTATTAAAATTCTTTTGTATAATGTTAATTTTAATTTACTCATTCATGATATTAATATATGCTTCTCCCACACACACAGGTGTCCCTTACACATACATTGTTATCAATAACTGAGATTTGTGCTTGTACTTACATTTTTTTACAAAGCTTAGGTCTATTGAAATTAGCTACAGTCAAATTTCATATTCTGAGTTTAATAAATTTTTATATTTTGTTTTATACTTAATTTTAATTTTTTTTAAATGTTTTTTTCACATGAACATTTTTCACTTAAATGCACTTTTCTGAATGGCATTAAAATATTTATAGCTGTGGGAGAAATCCTGGGTATTCTGCATGAATTTGCATCCTAAAATTTAGGAGCTGTTCTTGCTAAAATTTAGATTTTAGAGGATATTTATTCCGCATAAATTTTTAACCAAACATCAAGATCTTCTCATTCATATCTACATTTTAACGTATAATCTGTTGATAGCTCAATACTCGTTCTTGTTATATCAATAATAAATCTTGATTTTTATTGGAATAATGAAATGGATTTTCAATCTAGTCCATAAAAAGTGTTAATCCATTTTACACACACATATATAGTTTTATTTTCGATTTTTTATTTTGAGTTGTGGGACTCTTGGGTTCCGTGGAACACAGTTTGAAGACCACTGCGTTATATAATAGAAAACATTTTTTCAAAAGTTATTTTTAAAGTTCGCATGTATATTCACATTAAAAATACAATTTTTATTTTCAAATATTATTACGCAACATAAACATCCGTAAAAGATAAATTTACGATAGGAGTTTTTTTTTATTTCGTTATAATTTTAAACATGAAAATAAGTTCATATTTTTTAAGATTTAAATAGATTCCTTTTAAAATTGTACCTTACGCAGGGAAAAAATATTTAACTCAATGCTGTGTTGATATTTTCCTCTTCAATGCATTACTAAATGATATTTATTTTCTTTCCTAACACATAACATAAAATATACATACATCACAAACCTATGATGGGTTCAAGTGCATTATCTGTTTAACAGCGGATACAAAAGCTTGAGAGCTAGCGATTAAATGTTGCCTTAAAAATTCATTTTATCAAGAAAAATGGAGTCTTTATTATGGCGCATAAAAAAATTGACAGCTCTTCGGAAAGAGAGAGAGAGAAAATAAAAAAAAAAGGGGGGGGGACTGCTCATCCTCGTAAATTGGAATTTAGAATTATATTAACTAACTGGAGAAAAGCAAATTCAATACTTCATTGCTTCATTTTTTTTCTCGTGGTTCGCCACAAGTTGAAAAAGGGATATGATATTACCTAAAATAAGAAAAAAATAAATAAAATAAACAGATTCAGTTGATAAGAAAAGTGGAAGACATGGAGCTGCTTGATATCGATCAAACACAGTTTCCTAGGTAACCACTCACGAACATTTCTTCCAAAGCTTTGAACTTGCGAAAAGGGTTTTTTTTATTATTTTTTTGTTCTTTCTTTCTTTCTCTCTCTCTCTCTCTTTCTCTCTCCCTCTTTCCCCTTTCTATTTTTTAAAAACTTTTTTTATGTAAAGAAAATGGTATCATCGGGAAAATGGGCAAGTGGGAAAATGATAGGAACAGTTTCGCAACAATATCCCTAGATATCTCGTTTTTAAACAAAAATTCTATTCGAATTTCTATGCAATATTTCTTTCGTTTTCCTTGAGATTTCTCCTTCAAAGTTTAAATTGTGGAATGTTTTTGTGCGAAGTTTTGATGATATGTGTTTCCTTTAGGACAATTCAGTATTTTGAAACACTCAAAAAACTTTTTCCACGATTTAATTGGCTTAAAAAATTGGTTTCAAAAAATTTGAAAGGGCATGCAATTTATTTTACTTTGTATTAAATTTTATATTTATGCAGGAGATTGACTTTTTAAGATGAGGAGAAAAACAAATCGCATAGTATTTTTTAAAATATAAATATTCTTAAAACAATTTATACTTCGATACATAATACATCTGACGCGTGAGAGGTGTGCTGCAAAATTAATAATTATTAATGATAAATAGGGCTTATTGTCCGCAATTATTGTGAAAGGGATGTTAAACTATACTGATAAGATAGTAAATGCTTGTTGCAAATTCATTCCTTGTACCTTACAAACTACAAACTAGTTGTCTCAATCGATATTCCAATATGTTTATTTATTTATTTATTTTTGTTATCAAAAACCTGAAATTTATTTCAATATTAAAGATTCTAAAGAATCATTAAGCAGAAAATTTTACTTTACTGATGTTAAAATGAAAAGTATTAAAATAAATACTTTTTTAGGTATCACAAAGTATTTTAAATACTATAAAGAATATAACCTAAAATCACAAAAGTGCCTTTATTATATAAGCCGCTTATGGATAATTTGACATTTTTCATATTCATGTTAAAATATGCTTATTCGACAAAGAAATATATAAGTTCATTTAATTAAAATAAAGTATAAGAATTAATATACTTTTAGAGAAAACTTGCGAACATCTGCTTTCATGGTGTTGAAAGCAGATTTTTTCTTTGACTTTTTCCAGTACTCCTACCGATAGTTTCACAACTTAAATCAAATCTATACTTAGAAACCACATTAAATGCAAATAAAATACCTTTTTCGGATTTATTCCTTTCATATACCCCTTTAAAAAAATCTGTGGATACATAAAATTTTCCTTTCATAAAAATAAGAAAGAAAATATTCGCATCTGTGGCTTCAAAATGAAAACAAACTTAAACACTTTTAAATCAGCAAAATAAATATATCATTGAAAAAAAGATGAAGCATCCGAAACTCATTTAGATTCAGTTAATATCTGTAACTTCTTTTAATAAAATTTAAAAATATTAAACCTTATAATCTTCACCTAAACGATAAACTTCCTATAACTGAGATAATATATGTATAATAATCATTCACAATATAGAATAATCTTCAAATTTGAGGCTTAGTTACCAAATATCCACTACCATATCTTGGTATGTAATACTACATGTAATGAGACTTGAAGGCATGATATATGCTCAGTCTCTGGAGAAGGTTACTGCAGTAAAATGTGCCTCTGGTTTCTGGCTTCATAACCAGGATTGTTCTCATGTCCACAATTCCTTGCACTTCACCAGCTTTTATGTGCTAAGCTGGACCGCAGACTATGGGCCTTTGTGATTTTGAGCCTTCTGTGCACTGCATACACAGAGGAAAGATACCCCAGGAGTTTACCTGAACACAGTATGTGGGTGACAAGGTCATAAACCTGTCGGGGAGGATAAAGATATTTCATCCGTTCTAGGAATTGTCAATTAACTCTCAGGAAGACTCTGCATCAGCCTATTGAATCCATTCCTAAACACGCCTACTTCCCATTTTATTTGACACTTGGTTGGGGAGCGTATATTAGTATGTAAAAATAGTTTGACCATTTCTCATGTCAACAGATGTTTCAATTTACTTGACTGGACTTCATTATGTACTACCAGTTGCAGATGGTTATGAAAACAGTGCATCCTTCAGATTAGTATTGTAAAGTTTTTATTTTCCAGTATTATACGACCTTTTCTAATACCTAGTGGGAAAAATATATTTTCAAAAATATATAATTTAAATAAACCTCAAAACCCTAACCATAAATTAAACTTAGGTTAAAACCAAAAAGTTAATAAATTATGCCCAAAAATATTTTAAATATTATATATAAATGTATGTGTATAATTAGGATTTTTGTAGTATTAACTATTTAAATAAATTTTACTGTTCAATATATTTCAAAATGTATCCATTGAATTTTTCAAGTTAAATAAGGAATTCTGCGAATAAAAACAGTTACTAGTTTACTATTATGCATACATATATAAATCACACTTTCATTTTAATACAGTCTCTTGAGATCACTGGCGCAGCTAGTCCTAAGTGGGCCCGGTATCAAAAGTTCTTGGGGGCCCTTTTTTGAAGCCCCTTGATAGTTTAGGATATTTTACTTACCCTCGTTGAGGGCCCTGAAGCGGGGGGACTGCTACGGCAATAGCTACGCCCCTGCTTGAGATCCATTCACAGCTATTATTTTGCCTTAAACACGTTAAAATATTGTTATTTACTAAACTAATGATATAATTAAGGATCAACGGCAATTAAATCTTAAATTTGTATAGAAAATACAAAGTAAGGCATTAAATTTCTTTATTATTCGTATCTATATGACTAATTAAATTTATTTAGTAACTTATTAACATGATATAAATTAATTTCACTGTAATTCACTTACAAATCCAAACCCTGGCTGTTCCCGAAACGAAACATTTATTATAGAATGGTGAAAATGTGTGTTAAGAGTTAACCGTTCCTGGTAGTGACGTTAACAAACTTCGTAATTACCAGGTTGAAAATAAAATGAAATATAATGAATACATGGGCCAATATATCTAGAAAGAGTGAATTACGCTGAAAAAGAGAGTTGTGGTTAAAATCTACAGGTGATTCCTTGAAATTTACAAAATGATGTTGCATTTTAATTTTTAAGAAAAAAATTATATCTGGGAGCTTTTATGCTGAGATTAAAAAATTTATGACATTTGCCAAAACATTTTAAAATACTCCAAAATCTTCTGTATAACGCGCACTGGTAAGTATAACATGCTCCTATACTTTCAAGCTACATTAAAAAAATTTGGGAGGGGGGATATTCCCCAAAAACGTGGCCCCATTTTAAGAAGAAATTTGAAATATTCTTATGCAATGCTATTATGTTTTAGTGGTTTATTCGAGGAAAAGTCCCAGGATTTGAAAAAAAAAACCCTTTAAGACAGCGACGCACACAAGAAGGGGGTAAAGGGCTGTGGGGAGCCCCCCATAGCCCTTGATTTTTTGATTGATTATAAACCTGTGTATATAGTACGTAAGGTAATTAATTGTAATTTATTTTATGAATTAATGTTAATTATTTATTCATTAATTTATGTTTTACTGTTTTTTGTTGTCGACAATGGATAAAATCAAAAGAATATGTTTGGCGGCGTCAGCATATATGAGAATGATGTACTTTCAACCCTGGACTGCCCCTCCAAACCCTTAAAATTTGAAAGCATTGTAAGATAAAAAGGCTAAATTGTTAAAAACAATGAAAAAAAGAAAATTAAAAAGTTTTGTAGAAGAAGAGTGTAAAGAAATTGCTTCATATGCTTCTGGAAAGTAATATAAAAAAAAATTAATGCTCAAAAATTATATAAATTTTACTTTAAAGCTTGTTTTTCCAAAATGTGATATTTTTTCCTTTATGTGCATTTTTCTCAAAAAATTAATTATAATATAATTCTCAAATTTTCAGTGAGCATACTTTTAACATGCTTACACATTTTAATGGGGGGATGAGATATGTCTAGCAAGCTTTTACAGATAAGGTTATTTTAAACTAAATTTTAGGGAAAAAGGACATTTTTTAAAAAAATTCACAATTACTTTGATTTTTAACAAAATGGCAAGACTCTTCTTTAAAATTTTATTGATAGTACACATGACCTACTGTAAAAATTTCATCCATGAGAACTAAGTAGTTTTTGAGAAAAAAGTGCATAAACTTGCGTCATTTAGCATGGGATTCTATGGATGGGAACCCCCTTAAGTATCTTATCTTTCTTTTCTTTTTTCTTATCTATCCCCTTATCTTTCTTTTTTTTAATTTTGAATCCGTCATTTTTTTACCCGGCTTATAACGTGCACCGTAAATTTCGATCTTATTATCTGTGTTAAAAGTGCGCGTTATATTTGATTTTCAAGAAACAAAATTTTAAAATTTATGAAATCATCTGAGTAGAGGGTTCTCCTTTTCATATATCTTACAACATTTAAATAATTTGAACTCATTAAGAAATGATATGTATACGAAAACACTGATCACTAAGCCTCTTATCAGAAAGAGAACTGTTCTCACTTGGTGTATACCCCCAACCGAGAAGGTGACCAAATCCTTTCAACTTTATTTATGGCTTCTAAAATTATCCCTCAACGGTAACAAAGCAACAATGGCTGACCACCATATCTGGGCAAAATCCCCCATTTAAGAATTATGTCCTTAACCGATGCTCCTTTCTTTTGTAAACGGGCCTTTTTCTCGGTGTTTAAAGTCTTTTTCCTCCCTTTTAACCCCTACTGTGCTTTACTTTTCAGAAAAATGCAAGTAGCCATAGATATCACTTGCGCATTCCTGACATCGGTGTGGTTAAGTTCACATGCTTCACATCAACAGTTAGGGCACAACTCCGCCAAGGGACAAAAGTCTGATAAGAAAACTGTCTAGTAAGTAACGATTTCAACTTTAAAAATATAAAATGAAATAAAAAATTAAGATTAATGAGAGAGAAAACAGTAAAGTTGAAAAATATAGGTGTTTAAATTAAAAATTATATGACCACTTCGGTATCCCATATATCCAAGATATATGTGCGTATAGATTGTTTTTAATCAAAGTTTTGTGTTATCAAAAAGATTGAGACCTATCATACTTATATATATTTTCGGAATAATGAAGTTTTTGTAATTCAAAGGGATATACGTATACTACAAATTAAATACACATATATAAACTCATTAATTGAAAATATCAATACTTGAACGTATACCTAATAAATTTTAGAAGGATTTTAAGGATTTTTTTTTTACTCTTGAAGAAATTTTTTGAGTTTAGAACTAAACAAAAATTTCATTGGAGTTAGTATTAATTTTATAAATTTAAAGAAAAATATTTTCAATGGGATTTAATTAGGTTACTTGAAATGCATCTTCATATAACTAAGTCTCAATTTTGTTCTCATTTGTATCTTTATTTTTTAATATTTTATTTTTGTTATGACAACTTAAAATTATTCATTATATATATATACAAATTTGGAATTGTTATTTAGAGTATATATATATATATAGATATAATCTAAATAACAATCCCGAATATACTGATGTGTAAACATCGGTGCTATTGTCCAACGCATTGTACAAGCTTCCTTTAAAATAAGGGTGTGGCAAAAACGTATATAAAAACAATTTTTTTAAATGAAAAGGATTGCATTATTTATAGAACTGTGTGTGTGTGAAACTGATTATCCTTATGTGCAAAAATTATTTTAATCTTTATTTTCTATAGGTATTACATTTTTCTGTTTTTAATATATGTAATCGTTAGTAAGAATATGTGTCATATTTATTTTTCATAAATGCAACATTTCTATAATTTTAACTTTTGATTAAAAAATCTCCACACATACACAATCTTTTTTTTCTATCGTAGTATATTTCTTTATATAAACAGGTGCTACAGATCACAGATGGTTCGAACTTAAAAATAGAAGGGTAGGTCAGCCACACACAAACGATTAAATAAACATTTATTTTTGAAATACTGGGAGGAATTTATTCTGTGTATCTTTGGAACTAAATGCAAAAGTAAACTTTAAATTTTCGCAGATCAATGACTTTTCCATCCCCAAAGTAAATGCTTAAGTTACTTTTCAAAATGGATTAAACTCAAAATCAACAGCTACCGGGTCAAGGCTTCACTCAAAAAAACATATATGACGCAGTCAGCCCCTATACCAGGTGAAGAAATTATATTGGGCTTTGCAAACCAAACACGGTACCGATGTTAAGAAGACGTGAACCCAATATTTTGGAAGAGGAAACGAATAATGCGTTTCTAATGATCAAACGGTGAGGTTGGGGGAGGGGGTAGCGGGATTCTGTTTGAACTAATCTCTGAATAATGCGGATGGTTCTTTGCTTCTAAAAATGCTGAAGTTCAGTTTAATTTTAGTTGCAAAATTTGCTAATGATAAATGAATACAGTCAGTTATAGATTGAAAATGAAGGGTGTTGTTTTTGTTGTAAAATGCCTGTTTAAAAGTGAATTTAGGATTAATTTTATTGCTATTAAATTGTAATTGTAGTGGATTTTGACTCCCCCTTTTTTAAAAAAAACTAATTTTTTATATTTATAATTACACATCCAATTTTCAATTTTCCTTTTCGAAAAATAAAACAAATTAACAATATTTATATGTCAGTTGTTCATAATACATGAAATATTACATTATATCACATTCGCAATTAAATTTTCAGCTGCTACGCTTAGTTTTTCCCTATTTTCAGCAATTTTGTGACATACAATGAATATTTTGATCATTAATGTTAATATTATCGATTTAAAGGAATCATTAAGAAGCTATTTCGTCTATTACAGAAAATGAAACATTCATTTAGTAGTAACTTTTTGCCATTCTATTAGAAATTAAAATATTCTGATTCATATTTTTACAGCTATTCTGAAGGCTTAATGAATCATACTTTTTGAAAATATGTAATATTTAGAATCATTAATAAAATGCAGTTTTATTCTCATAGAAAGATAGGGGGAAGTATTTATCGATTTTTATAGGATCTTTCAAAGCCATCTTTCGTTAACCTAATTCGGCGTAAATTACTTTCAGATTCTTATTATGTGTTCTTATTGTCATATTTTAACATTTTAAAAAATGAGTACATTGCCTATGTTTGTACTTCCTCGCACGTGTGAATATTCTCATTTATAAGTAAGGAAAATCACTAATGTGTGATTAAGTTTATTTTTTTCTTTATGTTAGAACTTATTTTTATTACCACTGACTGCTTCAAATTGTAAAATATCGTCTTATATTCCTTTTAAGGTTTATATTTTTATCTTTTTTGTAGGTATTTTTAAAAAAAAAATAAATATATGACAAAATGCAATAATCTAAGCCAGAGGTGGTGAACCTTTATGGATCAACGTGCCATTTTTTTCTATAGAAATGCTTAGTGAGGTATAGACGTGCCGTCAAATAATTTTGACTTGCAATTAAAGGAAAAAATAAAACTAAATACTAACAACTCAAAACTCGTTATTTACTATGAAAAATTACCTTTTGCACTGTATAGTTGTAAATGTTTCAGTTATACGCGTAATTTAAATTTAAGTAACATTAGTGTGACTTCTGTTGTTGCAGATTGGATGATAAATAACTTATACTAAGATTGTAAGATGTTGCTTTTAGTAGAATGCATGCTGGATTGGAGCCCTCTGCCAAATGGTTTCTAAGCAACTAATTATTTTTGCTGTGGCTCACTTTTTTGACAAAAAGATTTTTCATTTGTTTCAAAATGCCGCTTTAGAGACGATGTTCTGCATACTACTGTTCCAGAACACAAAACGTACACCGCATTGCCTTTTCTAATAATGACATATTTCTAGATTCAACAAGTTTGAAATTCTTTATAATACTTGCTATCTTGCACATTTTGTTCTTTTTCTGAGCTGACCATGTTAAATAACAGATAAAAATCGTAAATATAATACAAATAAACAAAACTACAGTAATTTCAAGGAAATAATTGACTATGCTATGCGTAGACAAATTTTGCATCATAAGCAACTGTAATCCACGACGTAACTAAGGCAGGACAATAATAAACGAGTGAGCTCTCGGCTGCGTTTGTTCGTAATACAGGTACTTCATAGTGAACCTTTTTATTTTGAAATAAAATGCAAACCATTTTGATTGCTGGAGTACCCAAAATATTGTGTCGCGAGCCATTGCCACTGGTTCGCCATCCCTGATATAAGCATTCTGTTAAGTATTGGATTCGTATTTAGATATAACCTTTCCTTTTATTATACAATAAATTTAATAATTTGATATTCATTACACCTAATACATATAAGCAAGTTTCTTACTTCGTAAAAATGTATTTAGTGAAAATAAAAATGTTCGGCTTTTTGAAATATTCACTTAAATAATTAATATTTTGCCATAAATACATCTCCCTTCAGTTTAGCTCAATATTTCTCACGTATCACATACTGATGCACGTTAAATCTGTTGAGACTCAGTGTCCTCCCATTGGTACGGTGTGGTAGTTAGAAGAGGGGCTGCAAGCTCAGGTGTCGTCCTCATCACTTAACTTAAGTTCAAAATTACGAGCTCCGTCGCCAATAGTCCTCGAATTGCTTTATATAATGTGACGTTAATACAACTCTCTCTCTCACTCTCACCCACTCATTTGTCCCATAATATCTAGCACAAGGGGCTTAGTAATCAATTGAAAAACATTCGTTTTTACATTTATGTCCTACTATTGGAACTTCATATTTAAGCTCTTAACTGGTTTGCCCGTACTTAGTACGGGCACTGATATTTTCTTCTTTCTATTTTTGAGTTATACTAATTTTTAATCCTTATAGTGAGATTATTAGTGCTAGGGTTTTTAAGAGATACAATTTGTCCATGGTACTGAAGTACTTCTGATACGGGATTTTCTTTGTGGTGAAGGCGGGAAATTAGATTATTTAAAATATTTGGCAAAGAACAGGGATTGGCAAGGCAATGTGCAATTTGTTACTTGAGAAGAAATAAAAATGGAAAGATAATCCAAAAAAGTCCATATTATCTCGGTCCCCATTGCAATATAGGACAGCATTATATATATGTATGCACACACACACACAAATTCCTCAACCATTTGAAAAAGAGATTCGAACATGAAATTTTTTTGCAAGTATGAGATAAATTCTCTTAAGATATATGAAACATTCTTCATAGCATGCAGAGTGTACTTATAAAAAGCAAACATTTAGGGCTTTTTGTGTTCCACAATTATAAAATAGAATATAATGTGAAAACTTTAAAATGGAAAATTAAAATAAAATCCTTTCACGTGTTCGTATTGTGTTAAGTATTATGCTTAGTTACATGCAATAAAAAAAAAATGTACCTTTTTTGGAACATTTTGGACAAAAAAACCTTATTTGCACAAATAAACTCCACAGATCCAATAATTCCTTATTAATGTCTCTTACATGTCTGTTTTGGACATGTAAATCAGTTGTACATATGTTTTATTTTTCTATCTATAGATTCAGATAACACTATAAAAGAGTTCTAAAAAAGGAAGTTTTCGTATCTTATTCGCAAAAAAAAGTCTAATAATTCCCCCCTCCCCAATGAATTACTTCTGTGAGAGAGTTCCAATTGCTGCACCCTAAAATACCCGAAAAGACAGAAAAAACAGAAAGTGAAAAGTAATTGTGCTAACAAGACGATTTTGATAGGGCAGTAGTTGGGTCTGCTTCCCCCCAACATTGATGCTAACTCTCTTGAGAGGACAGGAGAGGTGATTTATGTCCTGCTGTCAATTTTAGTTAGATCTCGGAGAATAAAGCAGCTTCAGTAATGCAGGTGCTGGCTCTTCAGAAGAGGACCGTCCTCTGTTTCAACCTATGATAAATGTCAGATCAATAGTGGGCCCCATGTTGCAACGTAGATATTGATGTGAAAGAAAAGTACAGTTTTCCCATTTTTCCCCAGTTTGATAACTGGTGAATCGTAGGCATAGGAGGCTTATCTTGCTCTTTTTAAAGTCGAAACTGTCATTAGAGACACTTTTTTCCAGTTAAGATGAATACATTTATCTAATTTCAGTAAAAAATTTCGATGGAATGTCCTATTTGTTTTGACTAGACATGTAACGTTTTGATTTACGAATGAGTAATGGAGTAAAAATACCGTATCAGTTTAGTTCAACGGATGGAGTTGTTTCAAGCTTTTTATATTTTATAACTTTATCAATACTCATAAGTTTGTAACTATGAGTAATAATATACTGAGTTTTTATTAGTTTATTTAGAAGTAGTTTCAATATCCCCATAATTCTTTTTTTTTTTTCAATTAAAAAAAATTGAGAATCCTTTCCTCTTTTTTTCTAGTTAAGGCGAAAGTGAAGGAAAACAATTTTTTTATGTAAGAACTACTTTTCTTCTTCTTGTCTATGGATTTAGTGCATTTTTATGTTGGTCCAAAAGCCCCAATAACAAGCGAGGTCTAGTCTGGAGCTTGAGAACTGTAAAGAAAGTCCTATGGTGATGCATCAAGTTTAAAAACAGATGCAAGAATGGCCTTGCAGTCAAAAATATAGTCTAGTGTTAATTGGATTTGCGCACAATATCTGCCGTTGGGGTAAGATCGGGAAGTTTGTAAGAACTTTAAGAACTAAATAAATTCTTTCATAAAAGGGGAAATGTATTGAAATATGGAAATTTTAAACTTATAACTTTATATATTATAACACCGAACTTCCAAGTTATTACCAATACCATCATTATTAACTTTTTTTAAGTATTCAAGTCTTGATGAGGTTGGGTTATAGCAAAAACTAATAAGACATTTTAAAGATAGAGCGTAAATATTTTTTATTTAATTCTTATGGGACATATTTTATAATTACAAGATTAATATTCCGTAAAAATATTTATTATAATTTCAAATCATAATCAGAAATCTAAATAGAAATAATTATGACGAGAATTTAATTTTTATATAATTCAAGAAAAAATTATGTCTCAGTCTTTTCACTCTTTAATTCAAAAATGTAATCCCCTCTTTATTTCTGTAAGAAAAAATCTAATTTGTATTTTATACTAAACGCAGCAGATACAATGTTATTGCTCTCGAAAATTTAATTAAATATGTCTTTTGTCGAAAAATATAAGCAATGAAACAGTAATTAAAGAGGGGTTTTTTTCTGTCCTTGTATAATTGATATAAATCATATATAAAATACATTACGCCAGACTAAAATTGCCCGACTCTTTAATGATAGCAACAAAAACAATCTGCTAACTTAGGAGAATATTTTGAAAAACCATTTGCTTGGTGAAGGGGGAAAGTTTAATTATTAGAGGATAGACATTATTTTCCAGGAATATTCATGTTTTCATTCATTAATCTCTAAAAATTAATTACTGTAAATATATTGTTAAAAGTGAATCGGATTTTGTATACAAAAGTGCTTTAACTTTAAAATGATTTTGTAATTTTAAAAACGTTTGTGAAAAAACGGTATATTAACTTCACTTTTTATAGAAAAATATAGTTGTATTGTTTAATGCAAGACTGGATAAATTTTTATAAATTAATACCGAATTTTTAAAGAAGAAAAAAATTTAAGATTTGAACTATGCATTCAAACTTACTTTTAAAAACTTCAGTTTTTTAAACAGAAAGTCAAACTTACCGGTATAATATTTAATTAACATGAAACATATTTGTTAGTTACAATAAGAATATTTTTCACCGGAAAAGAATGTATTTAAAATATCGAATATTTTTTTTTCCGTTGTACATTATACAAATATAATCAAAAGTTTTTTTAAAAAATTAAAATACCATGTGTGAAATTATATAAAGATATCTCGCAAGTTTTTTAAATGTAAGAAATGAATGAAATTGCACAATAAAAGATTTTATTGAGAATAAGTTCTAAGCATCCATATATCAGAGATTAAGATGTACTGACATATAACTGCTTACAATAAAATTTCTTTGAAATCTACAGAAAAATATACATGCACAATACACATTTCTTTTATTTACAAAAACAAGGCATCTTTTTCATGTTTAGGTTGTAATTTTTTTAACATGAAATTTAATTCTTTTAAATGTGTCTGAAAAAGTTGGCAGAAGCTTCTGTGTGTCTGACATATATCCAACTCACGTACTTAGAAATCTGTAGATCGGTGAAAATTTATACGCAAAAAATATAACAGTTGTATACAGCGAAGAAAATGTAATATTTGACCCACTTATTTATAACCATAGCGAAACCTAAATTATAATTCCAGAAAACTTTTTTAACTCAAGCAGAAGTCTAATAAACTGATCAAAAAGTCGACTTTCAAAATATTTCCGAAAAAGGCGCTTGAAAAAAAAAACAGAATTTTCTTTCCAAACTTTACAAAGAAAAGCAGTTTAATAATAGTTGTATTCGAAAATACACTTTATATTCCTTCCCCAAATATTGGAACTAAACCAAGAAATAAGTCATAGATTGAAAGCGAGTATTGCTTGATAAATAAATTCACATCGGTCTCGTATTTTTCGCGAGTTTTACACCTGGAAACATCGTAATATCTCTCTTGGAAATACTCATACAGCTTCCCCGAAGGGCAAATGAAAACAGAAAAGAAAAAAAGTGAATTAAAAGCAGTCTAAGTTCAAAATGTGAGCATTAAATTTGACTGGGCAACCATCCAAAGCAAAGGAAAAGCATTTTTCTTGATGGTGCGGGGTCAAAACTGAGTAAAAATCAATAACTCAGAAGCGAGTATGCAGTCGAAGTGATGAATCTGCCTAGCTATCTATTTCCCATGTTTCCCTAATTGGAAGGGGAGCTATCTGTAATTCGCTTTTATTTTCTTTTAATATTTTATATATTTCCACGGCTCATTTCTCAATTAAAGCGTTCTTTGGTCTTATTCCCTCTCGAAGGGGGGGGGGCTTTTAATTTCAAGATGAATTAATGCTGTAAACTCTAAGAACTCGGCAATTAATTTTAGTTATGAGAGACATCTTAAGCACGAAGGTTTTCTTCTCGATCTCAATGACTTTTACTTTGGAGTGAAACAAAAGTATCAAATCATCACATCAATTCATTTACGCTATTTTATTTTTAATGCCATTTATTTCTTTTATTGTCTTAATGCATGGACTGAAAGGTGGAAATAGGGGCATGTGTCCCATTCCATTTAGATAAGTTAATATGCATTTACTATAATACATATCATTAGTATATATTTTAAAGTTGATATATAGTCTTAGATGTCATTAGTCTGGCAAAATAAATATTCATATATTCATTGAGTAAGCTTCTTTTATGACTATTTAATAGTTTTTTTTATTTGTATTTAAATTATTATTTACAGTACTTCCAACTTTTTCTTATTATTGAGCTACATCTAACTTCATATTAGATATTGAAGATTCAACCCTGAAAAGAGAAGGAAAAAAATCATAAGAGTACATATACATGCATAAAAATACACCATTATGAAGAACTTTGTACACATATATTCATAATTTCTCATCTTTCACTAGATAGATAATTAAGGGGAAAAAAACAACAGAAAATGCGTCGATGTGTCTATAGAAATAAGTTTTATCTTAATTTTTAGTTTTCTTCTTTTTATTCGCTTCTTCTTTTTTTTTTTTTGAAAAAAAAATAATGAAAATGATTGGCATGTAACAAATGATTATATATGTAAGGCATATACCGTATTTATTCGAATCTAAACCACACCCGAATTCTCAACAAGTTTTTGTGAAAAATTAAAAATAGTGTAAAATAGTTTATAGATATCCAATTTATCGAAGTTCAAATAAATTTAAAATGAGAAAGAAAAAGGTAAATAGTTATTTTTCCAGTTTCATAAACTTTTAAATACATACATGAACTTGCAATTGCTCTAATTGCCCCATTCAGCGATTTTTTTTCTTTCGATTCTAAGCCGGACTCGATTTTCAGTAGCATTAGCATTGGCAAAAAAAAAAAAAGGGTGGCTTAGATTTGAGTAAATACGGTATATATTTTCTGAGATAAGGTATTTATTTTCATTTTAATAAGTGTTACAGACCAAAACTTTTCATAAACATTTAAAACAATATCATAGGATTATTGTACAGAGTATAAGCAATTTTTAAAGGAAATTATTATTCAAAAAGAACAAATAAGAATATGACATTCAAAATAATTTGCATGTTCTAAGTTTGAGTTTCATATTTTCCACCATTTTTGTAAATGCAGACATATATTGGTTTCTAGATACATAATACACACATCTGAATTCATTTTAAATGCAGTTTTGTAAGCTTTTAATAATACATATTTTAAATGGAAATTTCTCTTACTAACCTATTTCAACATATTGTATCAAGTTGATACGTGCATTATTTTCCCCCATGAAATTTTATTTTATTTTTTTATATTCCTCCTTTCACTTGTATTCATTATAATAACATTGAAACACGTAGTAAAACCATTAATCTTAAACTAGTACTAGTTTTCTGATAGAAATCTCATCACTGCATCATTTGTCTCTTTTACGTCCCATTCGCTTAATTCATGCCACACCCGTATATAGCTTTCATTAAGTTTTTAAAGTTTTATACAACTTTGTACTTTTTATACGACTTTATATCTCTTTTATGGGCATGTAATATTTCAATGGCTAAATGACGTGGTTCTTCGGTAATGTTCTTCATTCCGATGTACATCTTGGTCCATATAGTACTTCTAAAGTATTCTCAAAGTACGCTGTATATAAATAATATTTTTTAATATTTTTCTGTTACTTAAAATTATAATAGGAAAGTATTTAGATAATTTTTTTGGAATATATTCTCTTTTATTCCAGAATTTCCTATAGTTGCAGACAAAAATCCTAAGTATTTCTTTTATCTTAGAAAGAAAATAAATTATTGACATTCCATTCGTGGTTGTATATATATACGTATATATATATATATATATATATATATATACTTGTTTTACTGTGGCTAATATTTCTTATTGTAATGTTTAGTGATACTTAGGTTTACAGCTATTTGTATACATTATGTAATATATATATATATATATATATATATATATATATATAT
>BMAV01002240.1:776701-788461 GCA_019973955.1 Trichonephila inaurata madagascariensis
ATAAAAAACAGCACTCAAACAATGGACTGAAATATAATTTGGTACATACATCTTTAACATAACTATATGTTTCATATCTATGCCATTATCTTAATTCAAAACATTTGGCCCTATTTTACTTCTCTTTTTTCTAACCTTCTATTTGTGTTGCGATCAACAAAAGATGTAAGATACATTTGAAATGGTTTCGTTTGAAAAGTTAACATTACTTTTTAAAAAGAATTACTTTTATAATTAAAATATAAGTGAACATTTTTTTAAATAATACTTTCAAAAATATTATAGATATTAATTTCTATCTGTCAAATTCAGCTAATATTGCTTGTGTAGATATGTTAAACGTATTATAAGTCTTCATACAATTTGAAACAACTTGAGAAGAAGAAAAAGAACAATGATAAATAAGGTTTATTTAAAAATTCTTTGAATTTAATATATATATCAGTGGTGCACACAAGGGGGACGGATCCACGGGTCCGGACCCACCCCCATAGCTCTTGATTTATTTTTTTTCGATTAATGATAATTCTATATATATAGTACGTAAAATTTAATTATTACCAATTTTTTTGTCAATTAATTTTAATTATTAATTCAATGATTTACTTTTTAGTGTTTTGTGTTCCCAAAATCGACAAAATCAAAAGAATATTTTGGGCAGCGTATTGAATTGTATGGTACGAGAAAGGTGGACTTTCGTCCCTGGTCCCCCCTCCCACTCCCACACCCTTGAAAAAGTTTTGTGTGCAACACTGATATATATATGTATAAATAGAGAAAGAAGTTGGTAGATAGAGACAGAGATATAGATACATAGATAATCTCTCAGGATAATTGAGTAATTTACAATACCCATAGTAAAATTTTGTGAATTAGTTTATTTTTTGTGACTAGTAAACAAGAACATCAATAATTTTACATTACCTTCATTCATACGACCTATTGTGTTTTCCTTTTTTTATAATATTTAATCTTTACGATGTATATAAAAAGTATGTGTGTGAAGAGATTAATTGCGCATATACTCTTTTTATTCAAATAGTAATAATTTTTGCTAAGCATTCAAATATCATATATATAAGCATATTGTTAGCATATAACAAATATTATAAAAGAATTTCTTGGCATTGCAAACACCTAAATTAGTCACGTTTAACTTATTGTCTAAGGCTGTCTTCGGCTAATGTTAAAGAATAGGACCCAAATTCGGAATATTTCTTCTGATTTATAAAAGTACTCAAACATCAATATTATATTCTGGCTTCACTATCTTGTAGAGAATCACTTATTTTATCACACTACTCATCTTTATCCGAGTTGACACATTTTTTTCTTTTATAAAATGTGTTTCGCATTTCCCCCCCCCCCTATACCGTAATGCTAAATGAGCTATCCCTTTACATAATAAATGGAAAAACACTGATTACTTATGAAACATTTCGAAATTTTAAAAACACTATATCATGAATAAATGCGTGAGTTACAATGTCACAAATTTTTATAAAAATTGAGGCATTTCTTTCTGTCCGAAAATGTGTTCCGCGTTAAGTTCACGCTGTCGTACATATGGCGAAAACAGCCTTAAAAGAAAAGTCTTGATTAAACGTAAATAGTATTTAAAAAATTTTTTGCCCCCTTCGCATCTCATCAAAACCAGCTTAATGCTCACGAAAAAAAAAAAGCGTTAAATACTCGAGTCTCTCATTAACAAGCACTATCTTTACAATCGATGAAAGCAGAAATCCTGACACGAATCCAAATAAGACACTTAATGCTCAAACAAAACATATTTCTTTCCCTCTCTGCTAGTAGTCCGATATCTCAAAACTTCGCTCGGAAACGTGAATCATTCAGGGTCAGTTAGGGGAAGGGGAAAGAAAAAGCTGTGTTTACGAACGCCTAGATCCATAACTTATTTTCGGTCTTGTAACGTTCGTCCAAACGACGAGTTAAAAGTTGTATACTTCAGTGTTTAGACACGTGGCACGAGCATTCAAGATAAATATCGTCTGACATGAACCGCACTGTAATAGGCGCGTTAAAGAAGCTATCCGATTACGTAGTCTTATGAGTCTCTTCCCCCCTTCACAAAGCGCTAAGGTGGTCCAACCGTTTCGTCAGCTAATAAAGAACCCAGTTCTACACTCTGGGGTATCCGTAATTGGGGACATAAATAATTTTCTTCAGGATAGACCCGGGATGAATGATAACGGAAACGCATGGCTTGGATTCGTTAATAGAGTGGTTGCCCACTTGCATAAAGCTGAAGCACTGTCTCAAAATGATGCCTTTGTTGGTGGTTTATGCGAAAATAATCTTTATTCGATACAAAGAATGCAGTAAATAAAAGTTAAGTGAGGGGAAGTTTTGGATGTAAAATTTCACGCACGAGTGCACCTATATGTGCCTGCGCATGGAAATAAAAAAACGAAGGATACTTTATTTGTTTTTCATACTCAGTTAGGATGCTTAATTATCTAAGTTGTTGATGTAATTTGCTTTTCATTGCTTTTTCTGCTGGAAAGGTGATGTAAGTTATGAATAGAGGTTCATAGAGTGTAACAGAATTAGAGAGATAAATAAAAATAAAAACGATAACTGATTTTTCAAAAAAATTTCAAAGGACGAGTATAAATTTTGATTCTCTCTTAAGCTTTTTCTTGTGCTTTTAAAAAAACAGGAAATTTTATTGAAGCTGTGGGGGGATTTTATAAAACTCATACCTTTTAGAATAAATAAATGGGATGATTGTGTGTGCTCCAGATTATTGTTTCATTAATGATTGTTAATTGTTTGATGGATTTTAATAAATGTTCTTATAATGATCCTAAATAATGATTAGATTATAATTCTTAATTTTTTTTTTACGTCAACTAATTAATATAGAGATACAAAAAACACAAGCAACGATTATTGATCACCATATACACATTTATAGAAGACACACAAGAATTATATTCTGTACACGATAGAGAAAGAATACAGTGTATAATAAATGACAAACAGCACTAAATTTAGTAACATAACAGTATTCAAAATATAGTTCCTATTAATATTATAATGATGTGTTTTTTACAAATTAAAAAAAAAAAAAATACACCAGTGTGTAATCCCATTTCAACCAAAAAAGTTGCGACTGTCCGAAAAAAAAAACAAACCAAATTACTTAATTATCAGGCTGATAAAAAAAATCAAATTACCAAATACAAATTCAATTCATAAAGTAAAAGAAAATCATAAATAATAACTAATATTATGCTAAAAAAAATTATAATAATGCCAGAAACGTTTGTTGTGCTAAAATTGAAGAAATGTCTTTTTATTTCTATTGTTGTTTTTGCAAAAAAGCAATTAAATATTTTTTGATGTAGTTGATAGATTTAGCTTCATTATTCAAATAAGAAACAAAAATTTCTGAAATATTCATCTATGTAACTAATTCAAGGATATAGACGCGCACTCATATTAACTCTTCAAGCTACTTAGGAATTATATATCTCTTTTCTTGAAAAGTTTTTTTTATCATTATTTCTCAACCCTATCATCAAAACGAAATAAAATGGGTAAAAAAAACAACTACAGAAAGAAAAGAGAGTGGCACACACGTCAAAAGAGGTGGGGAATGTGGGAAACTTGGAACGAGAGGGCCGAGTTACTGTCATTTACTGTTCTTCTCAAAGTCCACCCGCTCTACTTTCTTCACCACTTGAGACGCATACTCGTCAAAAAGGTACTGGGTGGAGCAACGAAGAGTTGGAATAAGTAGGTGTAAGACCCCACACCTAACCAATCAAATCGTCCTTTCTCAACCTACTTTGTAGAATGTTTTAACAACTTGTTACAATCTGCGAGTTCCTTGGTGGTCCAGATTGAGTGAAATGATACGTGGGATGGACATTAGTTCTATGCTTTCGGATCTAGTCTTGAGATAGAAAAGAAAATGAATGTATTTCTCATGACCCTTAGCAGCTGGGATTCAAAGTCACAAAATAAATATTTTTTCACTGGGGAAAGATGTGTTTAAATACGACTAAGCGATTTTGTTGCTTGTCAAAGATAAACTAAAAAATATTTAAATAAGGCAGATGATATTTTAAGTTGAAAAACAGAGTGAATAGAGAGAATGGTAGATTTTAATTTCCAAACAGGTGATGTTAGTCATTATTATAATTTATGTTAAACTTTTTCTACAACAGATTTTACATTAATAAATATGTACTACTCTTCTGTTATAATCATGTGCTCTTCATATCTCAAGGTTTTCATTTATAAACTTCGATATAGAGTATTTAAATACACATTGGCTTCTCTGAACTATAGCTTAAGGTATCCGACTACGTTCGGAACCGAGATTTTAAAAAAGCGCATAAATGGATAATTTTCATGATATTTATAGTGTCACTTAGACTACATGTATAAAATTGTTTTAAGGACATTTTGACAAAGAAGAAATGATTTAAATACAATATTTTGGCAAAAAATTAACTTAGAATAATCTTTTTTCAAAATGTTCTCCTTTTGTTAAAAATGCTTCTATTATAATAATATTTTGCTTGTATATAGCTCAGACATCTTTACAGAGGCTCAGCTATGATTTTTGAAAAATTCACATTGTTTTCAGAGTTACAATCCATTGAAATAATTTTCGGCGTTTTTTTGTTAAAATTGCTCCCCTCTGTTGTCGTAAAATATGGATAAATCCACTTCTAAGTTATACATTTCAAGAATTCTAGTTGAGCCTCTGTAGAGAGGTCTGAGCTATATAAAGGCAAAATATTATTATAATAGACGCAATTTTCACAAAAGGAGAACATTTTGAAAAAAAAATTATTCTAAGTTAACTTTTTGCCAAAATAGTGTATTTAAATAACTTTTTTTGTCAAAATGCCCTTAAAACAATTGCATACATGTATTCTAATCTAAGTGACACTAAATATCATGAAAATTATCCATTTATGTGCTTTTGCAAAATCACGGTTCCGAACGTAGTCTCGGATACCTTAAGACTTTCTTTAAATTTCTTTCGGTTGAGACATGCTTTGATGTAAGAATTGTGAAATGTTAAATTCTAAATTAAGGATTATCATATTATATTATCTGTTTTCATCAAGGTACTCTCTGTAGCAATGACAAACACAGAAACCGTTCATTGGGAGGAGGGGGGGGGGGGGCGGGGGGCGAAAATCCACCATTCTCGTATCATACCCCAATTCACCACCAAATATATTCTTTTGTTTTTATCAACTGTCGGGAACAAAAAAATAAGTTATTAAATAAATTATTAGTATTAATTAATGAAATAAATTAATTACACAAATACTTATTTAAAAGTACTAAAGAAAATACTTAATACTAAAAAAATCAAGGGCGATGGGGAGAGGGATCTGGACCCCTTGGACCCCCTTTCCTTTGTCTTGTAGCAATGTTATACATATTAGAATTTATTCACAAAACCCTAAAGCAGAATAAATATAACATTTATTACTTTTATTTCAGGAAAGTCAAATAATATTGTAAATTAAGTTTTTATTGCGTTATAGATACATTAATTAAAACCTGTTACGTGTCTAAATTTTTTCTGGTACTGATTAAGGAGTCCTATTTCAAAAAGTATTATTACTTGCAGTCTCTCCTGTATTCAAGAGGTAACATTAGTATCTAACTCAAATTAATTTTCAAATGCTGAGTAATCTTAGAACTAAAAAAAAATTATATATATATTAAGAAAATTTAAATTGAGTAAAAATAATTGAGTCGTATAGGATTTCTTGAATATATCTTCAATTGTCTTCAATTCTGATGATTTTGGAACATTTTAATCTACCTATTAAACTATTGTTTCTTGGGGTCAAAAAAGTATTATAAGCTCTATCTGTTGCACGAGAAATTTCAACGTTGCAGGTGGGTATGGATTTCAAACAGAATTACAAATGTATACTATTTTAGAAATGATGTTTGTAAAATATTTTCTTAAGATGAGACACATTTTTAGATCTAGCTCTAGAAAGATATTTTTTCCTGCGCTTTTTCATAAATTTTCAATTTATTTGATTTTAAAAAGAAACAGGCAAGAAATTACATTTTAAATGTTCTTTTTCCTTGTTATTAATTATTTTTGAATACTTGACATATAAATGAAATTATATATACATATAAAGAAAACCTTCTATTTCCAAAGACCAAACAAATTAAAAATTCTTATTTTTTTAAAAAATTTTTTTATCACTCTGTTTGAAATTTTTGAATGTTTATCGGCTGAAATGGGATTAATAAGGTGATTTACTTGGGGTTTTAAGGGGATCTACCATTTCAAAAAAATCTGTTGCATGAGGAATATTGAACGCATGCAACAATGATTCAGCGAAATCTGCGATTGTCGACACCCCATGCAATGTTTATTTCTTTAGAAAAATTCTTTGTGCTATATCTCTTTTAAAAATAGGTATTTTAGATTATTTTTTTGAAGAACGATAAGGCTTTGCATACTTTTCTTAAATCTTAGGAATTCTAAGAATAATTTACTGCAACTCTAAAAAGCTATTCTATTTATTACGGTATCTTTTTAAGTTACGTTTTTAAGGGCAAAAAATTGCAACAATGCAAAATCAGTACAATAGGAGTGTCAGACAGCTGTGCAATACACAGTAGGACTATGCGTGACTTTGTAATGACTGATAAGGAAATACAGCTTTAACATCTAAGCATTTTAAATTGCTGTCTGGTGAAGAAATTCATAACTGTATTTTATATGGAAGCCAAACTAGTCAATTTATTTAGTCGAAAATAATTTACTTATTGAATTATTAAAAAAAAAGTTAAAAGTAGTTATAATAATTGCCATCAATGAATATTTTGCCAAGTGTAAATGAATTTGAGAGAATAAAGTTATGATATAAATTCACTGAAAACAATTCATTACCTTACAGAAACATTATTTAATTTCAAAAAATGTATCAGCTGTTTGCATAATCATATTTTTTTTAAATAAATGTACCACAAAAAAATTCTTCATAAAAGCAGTTAAAAAAGCCTCATAATCTGGGTTTTTTTAAACGATAAATGTTATTACGTTTTAAGTTGTATAATTTAGTAGGATATATTTAACTTAACTATTTTTGACAAATCTAATCAGACAAAAAATTTATGACATCGCTTTATACTCGAGACCAGTTAACTTATAACGTTCAAGTAGTGAAGTATAAATTATAATTTCTGTTACAACTTCTTCATCACTTTTTTTTTTTAAAAAAATGACAATAAGCAAAAACTAGTTAACAAAAAATAACCATTGGCTTGAATAACATTGGCTCAGACATCACATTTATATGGAGATATTCACATATTTCATAAACTCCTTTGAAGCTGCAGCTGAATCTCTGTCACAAAGATGAGTTTATTCTGTATAAAAGGAAGATCCTAAGCTGAATCGAAGCTAAAATAAAAGATGACAGCCCTATTATACGTGATACTCTTTTTGTAAAAAAAGAAAAGGGGAAGAAAGGGCATGGATGCATACAAAGCTTCAGTAAACAACAAGCGGAAACGTGTTTTGTGCGCCTCTTTTTTACGACTAAGGCAAACGTTCGAGAAGAACAGGTGATAAAAATATTGGCTCGCCCAAAGGAGTGCACTCCTTTTTAACTTCTTTTTATTTCTTGCAACTATTGTAAGAGGAGTAGTATGAAAAATAAAATTGCTCATAATTTGTTGCCTTTTTCAGTTGAGAATCGATACTTTAAATCAGATTTATATCTTCAGGAAAATGTATATTTTCTGTTAAATCAAAAAAAAGATTTAAAATGTATTATTTTTTTTTCGTTATGTGCTTTTGAAATATTTTTAATACTTCATTCAAGGCAAAGTAGAATATTTGTGAGTATTTGAATTGATTAAAAAAAAGCTTAGAATTCACAATTTATCGAGTGAGTATTGACGTCAGACTTGAAACAATAAGAGCACTGGAGTAACTACTCCTGAATGAGCTCGGAATTAAAATTTCTTGTCGGGGGGGGGTCTTTTTTGAAGCCCCTTAATAGCTTAGGATATTTTACTTGAAGGTACCCTGAAGCCTGGAGGCCCTATATCATTGATACGGCTGTCGCTACGCCCTTGAATAAGAGGGTTACTTATAAGACGAGACAATCTTAATACCAAAATCGGGATTCTGAACCACAGTCAAAAGACAAGGATGATACATGAGCTGGCAACCCACTCTGATAACTTCTTAATGCCAACGTGAGGACTTTGAGCAACGATAAATGGCTCTACATGGCAGGTCTTCAATGGCATCGGGACTCAAACCTGCAACTCGACAGCGTCGACCATGAGTTCGAGATCATGACCACTTGGCTTCCACGGTTACTCAATAAACAAAAAAACCTATTTGTTATTCCAATTCTTTTCAATCTAATATCAGTAAAATATGTAAAAAACTAACTTTGATATTTTAATATTATTCGATAAAAAAGTATTAAATATTCCTCATATTATAATAAAATGATTTGCAGGCTTGTATGATTCAGAATTAATAAATATTCTATGATATATATTGAAAGATATGATCCATCAGCTTTCTAATTAAAGAGAAAATAAGGAAATGTTAAAAAAAATGTATAATTATATTTCTTAAGGTCTAACGAAAACGAAAAGAAAATGGTACAAAATAGGATCCAAACTGGTTAGAGGATCGTTACGGAAGATATACGTGAAATGAAAAGGAAATAAATATTCCGAATCCAAGAGAATTATTACTCACGCAAGTATGACACTCACCGCATGCATTGATTTTTCTTCTTATGACAACCAAAGAAATATGGACTCAAACTAGAGCAGGGTTCGAAGGTAACATTAACAACAAATGATGCATAGAGGATTGCAAGCGAAATGACAATAGGAGAAATTAGGAGGAAAATGTTATAGTTAAACAATGTACGAGAATAAAGTTTCTGAAAACTTAAAAATATGACAAGAAATTCGCAAAGGTTTAGTTCAAGGTCATTGACCTTGATTTAATTTTGTATGCAATAGAACTATTAACAATTGATTACTTCGAAGACAAAACTATCATGTTTGTTCCACTATTTGATATTTTACCGTAAAAAAAAAAATAAAATTTTTTTTTGTTGGCTATTTACTAAATGATATTAATTCTTTTAAGAAATCAGTGTGAGTGTGTATTGGGGCTTATGGTGCAAGAGTTAAGAAATAAGAACCTTATGATTATGAAGTTGCCACGGTAACTTTTGATTTTCAAGGACTCAAACCGAATGGATTGCAAAAATCGGAATCCTTTTAATTTTTTAAAGCGTTGTTGCTTCTTATTCAGTTAGACCAGATACATATTGATGAAATACATGGGCTGTGAGCATTTATTAAAGTTCAAAAGCAATTGGCAACGGGCCTCGAATTTTGAACTCGTCTAACTTCCATATTGCAACAACGTGAGGATATTGAGCCACGACATATTAAGCGTGCATCAGTCCCTCTACACGGCGGGTCTTCAGTGGCACTAGGTTCGAATTCGTGACTCGACGACACTAGTCACGAGTTCATGACCATGAACTCTAGGCTACCGTTGCCATGAATACATAGGATATGGAACAACTTCTGTGGGTATAAAAACCTGAAACAACCGTAGGAAAAATTAATCGAAAATGTTAGGATTAGGATTGGGATAGGATTGGTTCGCAAATTCTTTGAGAGAGAAATGCATTTTTAAAGTTGATCTTGAATGTATACAATTTTTTTTATGTGTGAAATCCCATTTTTTCCCCTTTATCTAGCTAAAATTTTCTTTCTTTTTCCTTCAAAAAAAAAAAAAAAAGCAATAAAATTTTCAAATTAAATCATTTTTTCCTCCAGCGTTATTTAATGCCTTTTAAAATGCTTGTATATTCTTTTTTACAACACATTTTTTTTTTTTTTTTTTTGATTTAATACATTTTAAAAAATTTTTTTTTTTTTTTAAATTCCGTTCAATTTTTTTTTTTTTTTCGTTTCTCAACCCCCTTTCGAAAATTATATTCAACGAAGCACCACCAAAATGAAAGAAAAAAAGAAGTCTCGCCTTATCCAACAAGACACACAAAAAAAGAGAAGAAAAAAGAAAAACAAAAGAAATAAGTGAAAAGAAAAACTCGGAGAGAATGAAACGCCTAATTTGGCCGGGGAAAACCTCCGAGAAACATAAGCTTCAGATGAGGAGACCAAAGAAAAAAACCGAGACCACACACAGGTAGAAAATAAGGAAAAGTACCCTTTGCAAAGATTAAAAATAAAATGAAGCGCTCATGTGAAACCCTTTCAACACCTCGACGAACGCATGAATCAGCGACGAAGTGCAACGAGGGGGAGGAGGTCGGGGTTTGAGCATCACTGTAGCCCCCTCCCCTACGGAAAGAAAAGAGATTGGGGAAAAATCGCAACTTTTCCATCTGATCCTGTCACTGGCAAACAATCGTGGTCTTCTCTGAGTGACACGCCGGCTCAACGCCTCCCGATTGGTCAGTGAACGTCACGTGGTGTTGTTTTCAGTGAATATGATTATACTAGGGGGAAGAGGCGAGGATGAACGCGCGCGAGTTACCGAGAAGAATCACAAATCATCCCGCGACCTAACACAATATGACTTCTTCTTACAGTAATAATATGCCGGCTAACGGTGCCGTCAATGACATGGACTCTGATGAATTTTTCCAACATGAACTCAGTCACACTGATTATACCAATGTTCATCAGTACATGCATCAATATCCACGATATCACCAGACATACCCAGCTTCACGATTTGACATGCCGTGCAATTTGACACCCCCGCAACCGGACAGAACTTCGCCGTACGATTTCATGTGCTATGGGGGGACTCCCAGGTATGGCCACATGGCGAATTCGCCGGTCATACAATATTCCTATGATGTCAACCCCTGCAGTCAGAGCTTTTACCAGCACTCTAGCGTAATGCCAAGCAGATCTGAAATGAATAATCCAATTCCTTTTCTGGAGACAAATGACTTTGACAACAGCAAAATGAACTCACCGTCATTCACACCACCGAATAGCAGTCAATTTGAAAATGTCCCTGCATCTGTAGTTCCTTCAACGCCGGAAAAAAGCGACATTTCACCTGGGGTAAGTACCTCCCCAGTGGTTGATCAAAAGACAGTTCCTAATTCAACAGAAAACGTTTATCCTTGGATGAAAGCTAGCCCAAGTAAGTGAAAAGTTTTTATTATTTATTGTTTAGAATAAAGAAAGTGTAATGCGAACGCGCGGGATTTTCCGTAGCAAGGAAAAAAACACATTGTCGATTCAACAGATGTCTCTACCATAATTCAAACCGACCATGCATTAAATCACGTTCTTTATTCAGTCACATTTTCTGAATATGATTTCAAATAGAGTTACTCATTCGATTTAATTGCATTTCTTTGAATGTATGTCAACGATAAAGATTTTCAGAATGTTTATTTTTACATTTGTCTAGGAATTTTTATTTACAAGATAGTTCTAGTATTCCCGTTTTATTAATCGATGCATAATGCTTGTAATGTAGAGTTTATTCCATAGAAAAACTTTTTTTTAACAATAGAGTTCGAAACTTTTTGATATTATTCAGATCATCCTAGATTTTTTAGTTTTGTTGCCATAATGGAGGTAGGTCTTTATAAATCGTAATTTTTTGAACTTAAATTATTCAAAACTAAGGTTTTTTGTTTTAGAATAGATTCTAAGAACGTATGAATTTTTTTTTAAATTTATAAT
>BMAV01002240.1:793852-814236 GCA_019973955.1 Trichonephila inaurata madagascariensis
TTGTCTAAATTTCTATTTAACTGAAAATTATTTTTTAGCTCTTAAAAAGAATTGAATAGTTTTTTTTTTTAAATAATGCAACTTTATTCTGAATAATATAGATTTATTTTTTTTATCCTCTGCTATTATTGAATTAGCAAGAAAAAAAGCTATTTCATTCATTTGAAAAAAAGAAGAAATTTCAAACACACACTGAATGAAGCTCTTGACATTTTATATTGATTGAAAAAAAATCGAAGCTTACTGAATAATGTCGGAAACTTCCACGTGAGAAAAGAATGCGTCAATGTAGCCAATACATCATTTTCTTTCTTTTGAATTAATAGATAGAATATATTGGAGTTTTCTTTGAAATCCGGCCGATCAACTAATGAACTATGGTAGTAAAGGGGAGAGTGACGACAGAGTGAGATATAACCAGTGCGAAAATAAATCTTGTTTTATATAACTTTTTTTTTTCTTTTCTGACGTTGACATATTTTTTTTCCTGATCACTGAAAGTAACTGAAATATTTTTTGCTGTGCATTCTCTTATCTTTCCGTCTGGTCTCGCATTCGTATTCCCATAAATATTGAGATTTTTGGAATTAGGAAAGTAACAACTGCGAAGATTTTGCAGCGTAGAAATAAGTCATAATTAGGGATTGCAATACCGGTATACCGGGATACCGAATACCGGTATTTTGAGCCATTTGTACAGTTTTGTAATACCGGTATTCATAAGTTTAAATACCGGTTTTTCGGAATTTACTAGAATTTTTTTTTTTTTGAAATTTTCTCCACTCTATGTTCAGGGATCTCCAACATAGCAAAATAGTATACCTTTTAGTTTTATATCTTCCGAACGGGTGAAATTAATTAAACTGGAAATATAAAGTTGTGTTGTACAATCAAGATAAATGATAAAATATGGAATCATGTGAAGGTGGGCAAAAACTAGTCTATTACAGATCAGAGCAATACTGCACGCACATGATTCATAGTATAATAATATTCGTATCTGTGAAAACAAGACTAGTTGAGAAGAAAGCACGAAATATTTCGATATTTTTAAATTGATGAGTTTGCTATTCACGTTGCATTTGTGAATATCATACTTTAAGTTTCAAAATATTTTTCAAATTCATTATATATATGTATATATATATATGTATATACTCATAAATAATAAACCATAATAATGCATAAAAATAACTAATCGCACAGAAGAATGAAAAAGAAGTAAAAAGAGACTAACCAATTCAAATTTGATCAAGTTTATAGTAAATTTTCTTAAAACTGTTTACACACAAACCTATTCATATTCAGAAGAATTCGGTACAGTTATCGAAGATGATGACACTAATGCCGATAGAGTGAAAAAGAATTGTCTCTTGAACAAAAATTAGAATTAGTGAAGACTAAAAAAAAATTCAACAAACCAAAGTACAATACAGAAATCAGATAAATCTAAAACCATCCAACGAGAAATAGATTTATTTGTGTGTGAAGCTGAGGTAAATACTTGGATATTTACACTTTCTTGTGATTTAAATAAATAAGATGTTTCTTTACTTTTTCGTGATTCTTTATATACTCTTATAATTTACATGTTACAAATAATTTTTTGGTACACATACACTCTCAAATAAAACTGGCAAATAAAACAAAGAAACCCTGAGTTTTCTTTTTTTTAAAGTTTCTACTACCGGTATTAAAACCGGTGTCCCGGTATTAAGATATAAAAAATACCGAATAACGGTATTGAACTTTTAGTCCGATATTGAATTCCCTAGTCATAATGGCCCGCAAGATTCGAGGTATTGATTTTTATGAAATTTTAACTGGTTTTTAAAAAAAGCTTTATTATAAAAACACACACAATATATTTTATTCGATTATTAGTATTACAATGAAGGCAATAATAGCAGTCAGTGTTCATCCTTTTTCAACGACTAAATGTACATACAAAAAGCAAAAATAACAGCTAGCTATCAAATGCAATTTCAGTAGATTTCAAGGGGAAACAGAACTGACTTGCTCTTATCCATATACTTAAAAATGTATGCTGTAATAATAGAGTAATCATATCATTAATACAACTCAGATTCAAATATGATAATGTAACTTTCAGTGTCGAAAAAGATTGCAATATTTTCACGAGTTAATTCTCTAAGTCATGAATAATTCTAAGCAAATTCTTTATAATAAGAAAAATAAAAATAAAAAGGAGGTAAAAGAAGAAATACGGGTCTATTATTTTACCTAGAAAATATATAGCTGATGCTCTTTGCCACACTATACGTTAAAAATAAAAATAAAGACAGAATTATTTTCTTTCAAAATTAGGTATTATATAAAGTTTTCATTGCATTGCTTTTCAAATTCATGCTTAGCAAGATTTGTATGCCTTAAATTAGTTTCCATATATACAAATAGAACTACACATGCAAATCCAAATATCTATCTTTGATTAGATTTAAAATTTAAAAAAAAGTTTGGTATACAATATGATTTTATACATTTTATAACTTCACTGTGAAAAAAAGCGATATGAATTCAATTGTTATAACCAAGAAGTTATTGACTCAAAAAAATATAGCTGAAACATCATACAATTAGATAAATATTCATATGGATCCAGTATAGAATCATTTACTAATACTGATCAGAGGAAGAATACTAAGTAGTATAGTCAAAAAGTTACTGTAAGTTTTATAGAAATCTACATACAAGAGCATTTTTCTTATTTATTGAAATAGATCGGTGCTAAATAAATATTCAAGAAAATTTTTTAAAAAGTTCTGTACCTGTTTTGTAAAATTTTTCTAGAAAACCATTTTATCTATACAAGTTTTCGTAGAATTCGAAGATTATTCAACCCAATTCCTCTTTTACCGCTTCATTCTCTCGATTCTTCAATTAAAGCCTAAAATAGAACAAAATTTTCCTTTATTACACGTAGAAAATTTCTAGACACTTAAAAAAAAATATTTTGCCTAAACCAATCAAATTGATACACTTAATGTTTATTTTTAAGAGAAAAATTCCAAAAAGGCTCTTTACTCTGTCTAAAATTCCCCTTTAGAAATAAACAGAAAAGCCAATTCTATGTCCGGAACCTCTCGTATCGACTTACCCATCCTGTCTTAAAATCAAGATACACGAGTTGGGGGATATACGAGCCAGAAGATGAATTGATTAACTAAACGAATCAAGTTCATTACGGCCCGCTATTCAGCGCAGGCCGTAATGAATTTTTCTATTTGCTGGAACATACGATAGGTACAGTAGCTACGACTGCGATGCTTGTTGGAACACTGTAATCTTTGTTAAGCCGTCAGGAACCAGCGCTGTATGAATACTAAGTTTTCGAGTTGAGGAATAGATGTGTACTTGGAAATGAATTTATTGCTGTTAACAGGATTTGAATTGTTACACTGAATGTTTTAAAATTTATTTTAAGTGAAGTATGTCTGTGTACATGCTCTGTAACATGTTAATTCAAGTTACCAGAATTTGCGCGTGTGTGGGTATATTCTAGTTTTCTTTTCGGTATATCTTCAATAAAAAGGAAATTATTTTCTTTGGAAATGGAGAATTATATGTTTTAAAACTTTTTTGTTTAACTCATGCAAGTATAGAATATTTATTGTATTTGTACTTTTTTAAATTGAAATCTAAATTTTTTAACTTCTAAAAGTAAACTAAAAAATATCACCTTTTGTTAAACTGTATTTAGAAGGCTTGTTTGCATATTTTCAAATGAAAGAAATAATTACTGAAGAAGAAAAATGTTTTTATTATTCAGACTTTTTAATATTAATCTAAGAACGATTTGAAGAATTTTTTTCTTTTCTTAAAGAAAATACACAAGTAACTTTTCTTATTTCTCTCTTTTTTTATTTTATTAAGAATGCAAAGTTTTGTTCTTGCTTTTTTCACTAAGAATGATTTTATGCTTTGTGTTTGCTTTTGTTTTGCTATTGGATTTATAACTTAGTTCAATGCTATATTTATAAGTATATTGGTAACGAACGAGACAATTAAGGTAAGTTTAAAGGACACTAAATTCCTATTATTAGCACATTAATTTCAAATTTGTGCTGGAAAAAAGAATTACTTCTCAATAAAATTTTTTATAATAGTCAATACATGATTTACTTTTAAGAAAAACGCTGTTAATTTTTGACATTATTATAAAAAAAATATTTATGAAAACTTTGAACTTTTTTAGATTTAATTCTGAAGTAATTTTTAATACTCGATACACACATTTTAAATTCTCCTTAGCACAGGAATGGGCAAACTACAATCCTTTTAACTGATTTTAACCTTTTAAAAATTTTACTTGGCTCGTCAGAGATTTTGAAACAATTATATAGAAATTTCCAATTTAAATACTTAAAAAATTTCATTCGAGAACATATTCCTTTTTTTTTGTTGTTTTTTTTTTGTATATGCAGAAATTGTTGCCGTCGAAATTGAACATTTTGTGCTTGATTGTTTGTTCATTAACATCGCATTCTCGGACACCATGAAAGCTATACGTCTGCGTGAGGACATTGAGCATCAACAGATTTACCGTGCATCAGCCTCTGTACATGGCGGGTTACAAAAAATGAAACGTCTTAATAGTATTCAAAAACATATTAAAATATGCTTTTTTTGTATATTTAAGCCTTACAAAGCCGTGAAAAAAATATAGTTATAACTTCATTCATTGCATTTTTGTACTAAAAAATTCTAAGAATGTACTACTTTCAAACTTTATTTGCATTTTATTGTTCCTCCAAATATGTTTCTTTTTCCATTTTTTGGACCACCTCAAAAATTGCTCATTATTGACTAACATAATGTAAGATTAAGACCCAGCTATATATTGAACAGTCGTAATAAATTAAGAACTTTTGAAGACTATAGATAAGTTAGCATATGTCTAAGGCTTCAGTTTTTAATTTCAATTACAATTTTTTTTCAAAGTTAATGTTTAGTTTGTATATCAGAAATAAATGATTACGAAATGTTAAGATATAAATAACGGTAGCTTATAACTATTTATACTTTCAGACACTACCTCAAAACGGAGTCGTCAGACATACACACGTTTCCAAACACTGGAACTGGAAAAGGAATTCCACTTCAATCAGTATCTCACTAGACGACGAAGGATCGAGATAGCCCATGCATTAGGCCTTACGGAGCGACAAATCAAAATTTGGTTCCAAAATAGAAGAATGAAAGCGAAGAAAGAAAAGATTCCATCGCCAACTTCTAGTTTTTTGGCTAGTCCTACAAACAGCAATTCATCTGACGCAATTGATGTAACTCATACTACAAATAGTATTTTGCATATGAATGGCCATAGTGTGCATCCAATTCAAAGCAAAAATGATCATTTTTATCTTACTCCTCAAAATATAACTAGATAATTTGAAATTTTCTAGTAATGATATATTTAATAATTCCTGAGAGAAGAGAGGTTTAAATATTATTTTTTAATTTTATTAAGTTCTATAAACTTGATACCTATTGAATGTCCTCTTGTAATAATGGCTTATTATCTATATAAAAGTGCTAGGAATACTGTGCAGCGATGCTATTTTGATTAACAAGATAAAGATTATATATATATATATATATACATATATATATATATATATTCCAGAGGAATTGGATAAGCGAAAAAAAAATTGTCTTAAAATGCCTCAAAAGTGTTAGTACTTAAAAATTAAGCTCTAATAGTAACCAAATTTTTTTAAAAGATCCAAAAAGAACTGAAATTTTGCAATGTGTGCTTAGAGCTTTTATATAGAGAATATTAAGACCTTTTTAGAGACCATGAAGTATCAGTTTTGTTAAATTTCTCTCTTGGAGAAGTTTTATCTTTAAATATATAAAAAGATAGAAAGACTTTGTTTTGAGCTTTGAGTATCTTAGGATGTCTTTACACAAAATGTATTATATACATAAAATACCTATGTCGGCGTTTATTTTTAATTGAAAATTATTTAATTGATTATTTTTATTAATTATTTAAAAAATTTCTTTTGATTAATGCCTTACTCTTTTCAGGAAGTCCCACAAAAATGAGTAGGTGGGACAGAATAATTCCATCATCTAAAAATTGAGCGGGTCGTTATGTTAAAATTTAGAATGCGTATTGCTTGAATTAAAAAGAGATGTAAAATAAATGACACATTGACTCTTATGAACAATGGTTATTTAATGTCTTTATGTAACTACAAATAAATAATACAGACGTCAAACATATGAGCGCGAAAAGTGACAAGAACGGAAACTAATTTTAACTTCATGACCTCCGTTTCTCTTTCCCAAATTAATCTCTTTTGGAAACCAGGTGCGATGATAAAAAGATTACATAAAAAGATTAATCTCTAAATGTCAATTTTTTTTCTCTTGCTCGTAACCCTTCCCTGACTGACATTCCAGGACTAGAGCATTGGTGATGGCTGTCAAAATCTAACGTCCGTGAACTCCTGACGGTGTGTTTCCACCCCCTTCTGTCCGAGACCCTCAATTTACTTTCCAAAGCATTTTCCAAACCCCTAAGCTTTCCTTATACGGGGAAGGAGTGGGGGTTCCAGGTCCTTTTCGGACTACCATATTTTTCCATCAAAAAAGGGCCCGGGGCTACAAGAACACCCATCTAGGGTTTCCACTCCCACCAACATTCGCGTTTCTCTGTGCTGACGTTCCAAAACCATTACTCTTTCTCTGACTTTACCCTTTTTCTGCAAAAGGTCTATTCTTCCTCTGTTGTTTCACGCTTTGACAATGAGCGTTTACCTCTGGAACCACCACGACAGATATCACCTGCTGTTGGGTCGATAGCAGAAGGACCCTTTTTGCTTTTGTTAAAGCTAGAAGCTTGATGGTTTTATGATGGTTGCCATTTCACACCGATCTTTGTCGCCGTTTAGTCGGGAATTCTTACCCCTTTTCCTGTTCTTTCACCAACCTTCTCTTCTGTCCTTTGGTATCATTTTGGGCTGTTCACTGTTTCAGCAGGAGGTTTTTCTTCTAAAGCGTTAATCAGACTGCACACATGCATATTGATACAACTTGAACTGTGAATGGGTATGTCACAGATTTCTATTGTCTCTTTAACCTTTGTTGCTTTCATTCCTTTTATCCAAAGGGCTTAAATTGATAACCTTCACCCTTTGGCTCCCGATTATTGACCTTAAGTAATTGGCTCTTTTAAGTGCTATAAACCGGTTTTATACATATAAAAAATGGAGCCGACTGTTTTGATCGTTAAATCCTTTTAAATTTTTGTTAAAAGTATACCATCAGATAGTTTTGTTATAAACTGTAAGAAAACTTAAGTCTTTTTACTGACAAAAGTTCTAATTAGATTTCAGGTGGTCGTTTTTGCTTTGAATATCAATATTTCAAATGCATTTCGTAAACGGAGTAGTCGTAAAAAATGTACAATATCATATAATCTAACGATATAACTCATTTGCATTTATATTAAATTGTAATAAGGTTTCATGCATATTTGTAAAAGCATGCCGAGTACAATGCTGTCTACAGAGCACCGTAGATGCAGCAATTTCTTTAAAATGCGCTTTTTTTCTCCCTGAAAAGGGTTTGAAATAGCAATATCACGGTAACAAAGTGGGGAGAGACTGAGAGGGAAATCTCCGCGCTCAACATGAAAGAAATATCTAGAGTTGAAGGCTGTGATAATAGTTTTATTATCCTAGAGATGCGTCTCTAATCATACGAGCGATTAAACACTTTTCAGCCTCATCTCATGTATTATTCATCAGGATGTCAAAACGTATGCCTTTATGTATCCAAAAGATGTAGTCTGTCCCCTTTGCAATACAGAATATATGTATTTAGAATGTTTTTAAAACGTTTAGATATCCTTTACACTGCATAAAAGAAAATTAGGATTCATTTGTATCTTTTTGTACAAAATTTATAAAATTATTTGAATTTTATCTATATACTATGTTTCTATTTCGTCACTTTTTCTAAGAGAATCAGATCTTATGTTTTAGCATTCTCGAAATGTTTTTGTGTGCAATTTTTGCTGAAATTATTTAGAGATGTTTCATTCCATTATTAAATATTTACAGAAATAAATAAATATATATATATACCTGTAATGAAATGCTTATGCGTTTCTCAAAATATTTATATCTGAAATCCAGTTTTGTGAAGTATATAAATATCAATTGCAATACGTAAATGCATGAAAATTAATGCATCAAATCACACTGTTCAGAGCAATGAGCTGTGCAATCTGACCTAATAAAATATTTTGTCAAAACATCTTTTTAAAGTGTATAAATAGTTAAAAAATTCGATGAAATGCCATTTTTTTACAATGAAATTTCATTGTCGTTATTTTCAAAAATTCACAACGCTATGTATGACCGATAATCAAAATACAATTGCGGGTAATGGAAAAAACGGGTATTTTTATTATATCATAAAATGAATAGTGTGCTGTTATAAGAAAAAGGCTTTGTTATAAGTGCCGATCAAAATATTACTACTGTATTTTAATGTGATATAAATATTGTATGTATTACGCATATATGCTGATAGTTGTCTTTGTTATAGAAAGTTGGATTAGTATAAACTACATACGAAAGTGAGAAGTATTTTTTAAGTTATGCAAAAATGCATCATATATTTTTATACACTTTTTCAACAAAATTTTTGAAACAATTTTTATAGCTGTTTTTATATGTTTTAATGATGTGTCTGGGTTCACAAATCAAAATATTTGATTGATATGATGGTATTGTTAAAGATCACGCATAGAAGTAATTTTTTCCTTATTATGTAATCATTGTCGAGATGTATAGAAATTTAAATTATACCAACATTCATATCAGATACTAATATTTGTATATTTGATCCTTATTGCAATATTTCAATCAAAAAAAATCAAAATTTTTCGTTTTTTACTTTTTAGATTTACTAAGATATGTTTTATTATCCTTGTGTGTATTATTTGAAGTTATGGATGTTGTCTTAAATTATATTAGAAGACCAAAGTTTAAATTATTTTGCAAAGTCTTATAACCAAATATATATATAAATAAATGTGTGTGTATGTGTATTGACTGTCAAAATTATCTGTAAATAGATCAATATGATTATTATGTAAGAGTATAGTGTATGTTTTATTAATGGTATACAAATGTGACATTTTTGTAAACTTTTTTATTGATTTACATCATTTTTGGAGATAGACTTGTATGAACAAAAATATTTTTTCTAGAACAATCTATCAGAGATGTAAAAGTCTTTTCTTATGGTAATCATCATTTTCATACTAGTTTAATGGTGGGTTGTTCATACGAAAAAAAAAAAACTATGTAGAATGTGCTAGTTGGATCTTGAATGTACTAGAAAACTAATTTTATTATTTTAAATGCGGGATATTTATTATTATTTTAATAATAAATGTTGATTAATAAATGCTGTGTCTAGATCTAATCTAGTGTTTTTATGGTTTGTAGCTTTCGATTAAATTATTCATTTATTTATTATTTTTAACACAAATGTTTCTTTAGAAAGAACACAGCACTGATGATTTAAACTATGGGTCTTCAACCCGTGATCCGTGGGCCACAAATGACCCACTAAAAGCATTTTAGGGGTCCCTTATTTGAGTTTGAGGCAATTTCAAACAAAAAAAATGTTGTAAAAAACGCAATTTTTTCTGTTATTTCTGATATTTAAAACATTTTAATGGTGTGTTTGCTATCCATTCGAGATAAAATTTTCTGAAAATGACGAATTTTTCAAAAATTTCGCTGTATCTTAAATAATTTTAAATATAAAAAATATGTATAAAATCTCAGAAATTTTAGGGAAAAATGCAAACTTTTATCTTTAACAGGTTAGCAAAGTATTTTAATTCGACTTCCATTTAACTTTTTTGAAACCGATATATATATATACACACACACATCTGTAAACACCATCTCTTGCCTTAGAATCAGTTGTAGTCTTGTATTATGTGACAAACCTCCCTTTTTTATATATAAATTTCCTGACTACAGTATTTTTTTGACAGTCGTGTGGCCGGCGGATCACTGTACATTTATATGTGAAGACCCCTAATTTTAAACTATACACACATAATTTCGTTTATTATATCTAATATTCTTACAGATAAAAAAAAAACGCTAAAAAAATTACTGAAAGAACCATGCTGTTTTAAGTAGACAAGAATATTTTTTTTAAATTCTGACCTTTTTAAAAGAATTTTATTTTCATTTAATCAAAAATACATTTATGTACACATTTTTTAAATAAAAAAACTATATATATGTTGTGCGAAGAAAATTCCATCTTCACAAACAAACAAAACTTATTACGAAATACTTTTACAGACGTTTATAGACAAGCTGCAGCATCAGGATAAAAAAAAAATTAATTTAAAGAATATATATTATACTTGTGCTCACTCACATAACATCTCAATTTTTCAAAAAATTTTATTTCCTCCATCTGTCTGAAAAAAAGCAGCTGAATATATAAATAAATTAGAATGAGAGAAGGTTTTTTTTTTAAAAAAAAAAAAAGTAAACCGAAGCCTCTGTGAAACGTATAGTTCCCCCAAAAGGGTTCCAATTTATTCTGCAGGATCTCCAAACAGCAAAGATCCCTGGAATCTCCCTCCTTTTGGTTGCCTAGTACTTTACGGTATTCCAATATCGCTGCCAAGAGATGATATTACATTCTACGACAGCAATACGAGGGAAGAGCGGCATTTGAAGGATAGCCAAACAAGTACTTGATCAATAACTATGCCAAGAGTGTTACTTCTATATTTTATATCCTCTATCCTTACACCCTTCTGTGTCTGTGGAGCAATAACAGATCTTGTTGGTTCATATTTTATAGGCTGAAGCAACATGTGCAAGCGCAAGTTACGGATGTCCGTTATGTATCAATTCTTTTCAGGATGACAAAGATAATATATGTACACATACGAAATATCTCGTAAACACCATTCTTTTCTCCTTTATAAATCCTTCCATCTTAGATGTATCTTGCACTTGGAGACGTTTTTGTTTCACTGAAATATATATTCATTTATTAATATTTCAATTTAGTTGTGGATAGTTTTGAAGAAGGAAATAGTGTTCACGAAATATCCCATCTCTAAATTCATCTTCAATGGTGAAAAAAATAGGGTTTCTAATTTAAACGAGTTAAGTGGTGGAATCAATGTTTTGTATCTTTTTTTTACTAGATAAACATTTTTCAAAGAAAAAGATGAGTTAAAATTAATGGTTTTTGATATTTTGAAAAATATATAAATATCTTAAACTG
Source organism: Trichonephila inaurata madagascariensis (assembly GCA_019973955.1). NCBI lineage: Eukaryota > Metazoa > Arthropoda > Arachnida > Araneae > Nephilidae > Trichonephila > Trichonephila inaurata. The sequence goes on from BMAV01002240.1 coordinate 805,172, forward strand.
TATCAATTCCTCAAATCACAAATACTGAGAGCTATTTTTATGATATATAATATTCATTACTCACATTTAGTTTCGCAAAATTAAATCTATTTGCTCAAAAAAGAAACAAATATGAAAATTAAATATATTAAGCTATTTTTTATTTAAATAACAATTTACAATTTCACATTCACTGAACAATAAATGCAATGTATATAATTATTGATATATTCCAGAATTTTCGAATTACATTTTCAACTCTTGAGCCAAAGGCTCACATACCCATTTATATTACATACTCAAATTAATGTCAAAATATTTCTGTTTTGTATTAGTAAATGCAAAACTGTGTAATTTTAATTCTACACAATGAGATTCTTTTCATTCATGTAATAATGAAGTTTAAATTAACACTCCAAGTATTTAAAGGAATCAATTCTGGTCCTTGGATTATAAATGAAATTTCCTCTGCAGCTTTCGATTGGTTGAAAGAAAACTCCATAAATGACTTTTCATTTTTTAAATAACATATTTTTTTATTAAATAGTAAACATATTTAATAACAGTAAACAGTAAAATACCGTATTTATTCTAATCTAAGCCGTACTTTTCTCCCCCAATGTCAATATTATTGAAAATCAGGTGCTGGTTAGAATCGAAGGAGGAAAAATTCATCGAATGGGGGAAATTGAACATTATATTGACGGTTAAAATAATTAAAAAGTCATGTATGCATCTAAAAATCTTTAATACTGGTGAAATTAGTCAATTATTCACTTCTTATTAATTCTCATTTTAAGTATTTTTTAATTTCGCAAATATTGGATATCGATAAACTTCTGTACACTATTTTCATTTTTTCACAAAATCGTGCTGAGAATTTATGGTACTGCTTAGATTCAAATAACTACGGTACTTAATATGAGAGTTATTTAAAAAGCTGCATGAACAGGAGAAAAATGTGTTGATGTATAAGGAAAAGAAAGCATAGAGATCAATTCAAATTCATAAAAAGACTTTTATTTAAAAATTAAGGAAATATTCCTTTAAACATTTTCTACAAGTTTTTTTGTTTTTCCGATGTCGAATTACTATTTTATTAAATCGGAAATTTTAAATAAACAATTGTATTTTAGATGTAATTACTATTAACCCCCTAAGTGGTCATTTTTTTACCCAAAATGCTTCATAAAAAGGCAATTTTTTTTTTATGGTTTATAACTAAACACCATACAGATTTCCGCCTTCACCACGAAAAAAAATGCCGTCAAAAAGCATTTTAGTACCATAGACAAACTGCATTACCTTTTCAAAATATTAGCACTAAATAATACACCGTAAGAATTAAAAATAAGTGCAAATCAAATAAAGAAACAAAATATCAGTGCCCGTACAGCATACGGGCAAACCGCTTAAGTGGTTAAGGCAGCTTGAAAACTATTTTTCGAAACAATGTGTGCATAGGGGAAAGTTTTCAACAGCTCATTATCTTCAATATAAAAAAAAGGCAGAAAATAAACATTTCTATAAATAAATAAGTTAAGCTCAATTTTTTTTCTCACAAATACACATATGGATACAATGCATATATAGATAACGTAAGCTATAAACAAGTTTGATTTGATTTTTCTTCATTAACATCGCACTTTGAAGCTATACGAGAGCTATTAGCGACGGACCTCGTTATTTTGAACTTCAATCAAGCCACTGAAACGGCACTTGAGATGGCATTTCACTTCCTATTCTTTTATACCACATCGACGTTAGCACTTTGTCTCAACAAAATAAGTTCGAGGAAAAAATGTCTATAAAATGGGGGTGAGCATTAAGTCGATCGCGATCGACTTGTGGACCACCAACGTACTTTGGGTTGACCACCTGAAAATTAGCAGTCAGTAATTATTTTCCGAAATTCTCAAGATTGGCTGACAGTATATGGATTTTGAATTGTTTGATAACAAATGCATCACTTGATGTTATTATATTTGTGGCAATTATTATTATGTTTGTATCGTGCGTTTTGCTTTAAACGTGGTTTTAAAAGTGTGAGTTTTTTTTTTTACTTTACTTATGTACGTGAGTACATCTCCCTTATTTATTATTAAGTTATAATAAATATTGTAGGTCTTTTTCTTACCTCACCACATCTACGTTACTGGGTGGACCGCTACACCTTGAAAAAATTAGAAGGAGCCCGCGTACCCTGGAAAAGTCTGCCCACCCCTGCTATAAAATATATATATATATGAGAGTAGAAAAATAAAAAATAAAAATTTTAGATCGAGGGTTAGACAAAGTAAACAATGGCGTTTACTGAAAAATGAAAACAAATACAAGAAGAATAAATCCCACGAAAGGAGTGATTGACAGGATTTTTTATCCAGTGAGTGCCTAAGCGCTATTTAATTGAGGCACTCCAAAAATTCGATCTTTTATTTCAAATTAACATCGACGTTCTATCTATACTTTTTCTCCCCTAAGCGGATCTCCCCTCCCACTAATACGACAGATCCGTATCGATAGATTTCTCCCCCCTTCTCCACTAAAAAAATATATTTAAAAAAAAATGCGAACTCAAAATGCGGAGAAGGAAAATAAAAAACGAGGAAAAAATGACGCGCAGTACACCCCTCCTGGCAAAAAAGACTTTTTAATAGGAATGCCTTTAAATGGGGCTTTAGGAGTTTCGAAATTAGGGGGAAGGAAACTGATGCTGCGTATTATATTTCTCTGGCTCACTCCATTCGACCGCCTAACTTATCTTGCTTCCCCTCTTAAATTTCACATAAATTTATCATATTCTTGTTTCTCGGTTTGGGACGTGAAATCTCATTTCGGGTGCATCCATCACTACAAATGGCAGGTATTAGAAGAAGTCTGTATACCTGCAAATAAACGGTCGAATTGCAAGTTTAATATTTGTTCCCTCTGAGATATGAATCACTTGCATAAAAATGTTCAATTAAAAAATTTTTTTATTGTTGATGTTTTTGTTTTGACTATGAGCTTTATAATCAAAGGATTTTATCACGCACAAATACATGCAGTGGCGCGCACATGAATTTTTCAAGGGGGTGTGTGGGTCGAGGGTCAAAAGTCCACCCCATTCTCGTATCTTACCCCAATACTCCTCTAAACATCTTTTGATTTTGGTGATTTTCAAGAACAAAAAACAGTAAAAAATAAATAATTAAGTAAATAAGTACATTAATTAATATAATACATTATTAGTAACAAATACTTAATTAAATTTTATGTACTCCAGCTCCAGATCTGGCCTCGCTTGCTATTGGGGCTTTTGGACCAATATAGAAATGCACTAAATCCATAGACAAGACAAGAAGAATTTTACGTACTATGTACATAAGATTATAATCAATCGGGAAAAAAAAAATCAAGGGTGAGGGGGGAAGGGTCCGGACCCGTAGACCTCCCCCTTGTGTGCCATCAGTGGCGCATTCAGACTACTTTTATGCGGGGGGAATTTTGTTTTAAAAAATACACACACGTATATAGACGGAAGGGTCAAGGCATGTTCTTTATGCTAAAAATTATAATCTGTCAAAGGGCTTGAACTCTTCTTGAGAACGCCACTGTCCCACACACAGGGGTGTACCTACGCCGTATCAATGATACGGGCCTTCAGCTATGGGGACGCCGAAATGCGTAAGCAAAAAAAGCGCAAAATGCTAAGGGGCCCCAAAAAGAGCCTCCAAGGAATTTCGATACAAGATCAACTCAGGACTAGCTACGTCAATTCTCACACACTTATTTTATCGAACGCAAGCATATCAGAAACAAATATACTGAAAAAAATAGGGATGGAACTGTATAATTGTATTTTTAACTGAGTTCCTAAATATATAATAGTATAGCTTTTAAGATTAAGGCATAAGAAAACACATGAAAGACATTGAAAATACATGAGTGAATTACTTTTTATAGAAACCACCTTGAGTAGAGAAAGAATGATCTCCGTAGTATTATGCTCTATCATACTAAAAGAATTTAGGATGCATTTCATACACAATACTTTTGGGCCGTATTATTTATTCCTTACACATTCTATATCCACAGGGAACTTTAAAACCAAACAAACTAATCTTCCATCAAAAAATGTTTTCAGATTTAGCCCACAATTCCAATACTTATGAAAATAATAATACAGTATCTTCCTCAAAATTAAAAAAGAAATGGAAAACACTTATACATGTAAATAATTCATTTGTCCTTTATGTGTGAGTTTGTTATGAATTTGATTATAAAAATTGAAAATAAGCTAATTTGTTTAATAATATGACACGTCAAGTTTTCAAAAGCAATTTTATAAAAAACCACACAAGACTACAGGATTTCAGAAAATTAATTTTTTAGGAAATTAGATCTGTGACCCCAATATATTTAATTCTTGAATAAGTGTAAGCACGTTTCGATTTCTGAATTTTATAGATCATATTCTATTTGATACATGTATATGTCTCACCTTTTTTCATCTAAACAACTGATTTAAAAAAAAAAAAAAAAGTGCATTATTTTAGGTTTTAAATTTGTGATATATGATTCTATATATTTATAGTTCTAATTATTATCTATAGTTCTAATTATCATCATATAAAAATTACTTTTACTTAAAGATTACTTTTGAAAATATTTTTTAATGTAAGAAACTTTCTGAAAAAGATTCGAATTTAAAATTCGTTTTTAAAATATGAAAATGGCAGACTTTGTCTAAATAGGTAATGATGAGATTTTTTTATTACCATAATTAATAAAATTTAAAAAAAAAGTTTTTTTTAAGAAAGTAGAATAAAAAAAAGCTTGATTTATCTTTCGTGTAAATTATTTTTTTTAAGTATCTCATCTTATTTTTTTCAAATTTATTTTGTAAAAATTATTTAACAAATTTTAATGAAATTTAATTGTATAATGCTTCATTTCATACAAAAAAAATTTAAAAAAAACTTTTCTAAATTTTATTTTATGTTGTGTGTATGTGTCCTAGGTCGTAGCAATTGAGAATTGTTAAAGTGTGTGAGTTGAGTTGGCTCAGACAGTCCCTGGTAAGGATCCTCTTTTTCCTCCGTGACATGCACACCTGGTAAAGGAGTTTGTTTAACCTAAAGTCGAATTCTTTAAAATTCAACCCCCTTGCTTACCTGCAAAACGACATTTTGCACCTTTTTTCACAGATAACTATGGCAAAACGCATCTTTCCCACGATATGATCTTTTTGAAAGCTCGTTAGTTTTGAGAGGTGTGGTCCCCAAACACCCCTCTTGCATAGAAAGGAGTGATCTGTCCTCGGGGTCTTTCTTTGAGGATTGATCACTGACCGCAACCATTACTCGAGTCTTAAGTTCGATTTTCTGGTCAACCGGAACCAAACCTGTGATATATGACTCGCGTCCTTTTATTTCTGTGCTACCTAGTTTTTAAAAATGTACTATTTTAAGGCTAACTTCGGCTAATTTCAAAATGCCAGATACAAACATGGAACCTATTTTAAGGCAAAAAATTGTCTCAGTCATCATACAAGTTCGTGATGTTGTTATGCATACATTCGTTTAATGTGCAATATTCTTAAAATTTCAAAATAGCTAAAAAATACGCAGTTTTTCCTTCTACATCTAAAGGTGTACGTCTGTGGTTCAAAAAGTTTCGATCGCTGCGGCCCCCTCTTTATTTGTCAGCCTGACATCGCGGACCCCAAGATTTTGCTCCCCTTTAACATATGGCTAAGGGATTTGAAGGTTCCTCAATAATTCTAAGACAACCTCTGCTACTTACGTAGATTTTTTTACACTTCTTTTTCCCTTTTTTTTAAGAAAACAGAAAAAGTGTGTAGTTATAAACAAAAATAAAAAAAAAAAACAACTAAATGTTATTGTGATCGAAATACATATTCCAGTAGAGCTCTTTCATTGTGGGTAATTTAGTGATCTAGTCTAGGATGGCACAACCTTTAATTTTTCCACAAGGCCTTTCCGAGTCTGTAAAAGAGAGAAATCTTAACATCAAATGAGAGACCTTCATGGAACACTAGGAAAGCTCTGTGAACCCCCCGGGGGTCCGTGAACCAAAGTTTCATAACAGCCGGTGTACGTGATAGTCGAGTGGTTACGGCCATGTTAGGGTTGTTTTTGGTTGAGTTTTGGATTTTAGTCCTGGTGCCACTGAAGACCTATCGCGTATAGGAGCTGATGCACTTAAAATTCAGTTGGTGTGGTGTAGAAGTATGTAGACTGGGTGCCTGCTCAGGTGTCATCTTCGTCAATTCAGTGTGCCTTCAAAATTACGACGTCTATCACGAATAGCCCTCGTGTAGCTTCGAAATGTGATGTTAATAAATAATAAATCAATCAATCAACATCTAACGTTTAAAATCTATTTAGCATTACATTGTAAGAAGTAAAATACATAATACATTTTATATCAAAACAAATTTATTGATTTATTAACAAATGGTTACAAAACGTACTGATCTATGAAAGACTGTAAACTTAGAATGTATTATATAAATGTTCGAATATACAGTACTGTACTAGTATATATATTTCCTTATCGAGAGAAAATGTATTCCAATTTTGGGTCCCATTACTTAACATTGCATGAAGATAGCTTCTTATTTTCTTTACTTGTGTATTGACTACTAAAGCAAATCTTAATAGTAATTCAAATAGATTCAGAAGTTTAAATTGAGTTTGTACGAAGGAAAAATATTGTTTATATCCAAAAAAAAAAAACATTGATTCTGGAATTTTTTTATTGAAAATTATGCTTTATATATCAAAGATTTAAAATTCTACTCATAACAACGATATTCGAAACATATGTAAAATATCACAACACATGTTTTATAACATTATCGGAATTTTTTTTTCTTTTCTTTATTCAGAAGGAATTAATATGATATAAAATATTTAGAGAGAGTAAATGAATTTTATATATTAGATGATACTCTGATGATTCTTATTAATTCTCTGATGATATTTCGATCTTTTGTTTTAGCAATAAATTCATACACATTATGAACCTACTTTATAGGAGCTACTATACCTACTTTATAGGAGCTTGATTTAATAAATTGGCGAAATTTATTTAGGTAATAAAAATTCCAAAATGAACCTTTGAATAAAACCGAATGAAAATAATTCATAAAGAATTTTTAGTCAATTTAATTTTTATTTATTCGAAAGAAATTAAAAAATTCTAAAAGCAAAAAGACGATTTTGCTTACTGTAAATATTACTGATACCCAAAATTTATTCAATTCAATTCGCGAATTTGAAGTTAGATTTAATTATTTTTCTGTATCAACTTTTGATTTTAAAAGATGAATTGTCTTAGTATTTAATATCAATAGGTACATGTCTCACTGATATTGGAACTCTGTGACTGCTTCTTAACAACCCCTTCTGTAAATTAAATTTTCGTGCATTTGAAGAAAATGATTTATTTTCCTACTTTTCAACACAATTTTTCGGAGAGAATGCTGAAAGTTATAGAAATAGGTTGTTTTTGAAATCAAGTTTCTCTGGGAAAATATTCTTCGAATTAATTAAAAAATAAAAAATTTAAAGATTTAATCAAACTTTTATACCGAGGCATTATCAATTGTAATTTGTATAATATTTTAATATTTTACAATATCACATTGTAGAGTTTCAATATTAAACATTATTTTAATTCCTAAAAGTTGAACAGAAAATTTTAAATACTGGTTTGAGATATCAAGAATTAAATCTCAATATTTTATGTTTTATGTCAAGTTCGTAATTTTTTCTCTTTTCGAATTATTAGAGCTTGAATATTATAGATGGAGAAAACAAAGAAATAATAAACCTAGTTTAAAACATTTTATAAAAATATTGTTATGTAATAATGATTTTTTTAATGTTATCACATAATAGAAATAAAACAAATAACCAATTCAATGAGTAGAGGTAAATTATTTTGCTACTTTCCTTTCAAGATTTTATGATACAAGGTAAGTGAAATTATAAACATTGAAGATTATGCTATTCTTTATCACAGTTTCCTTTTTTAGTGTTAAAAAAATATAGAACATAATGGATGGAAAATATTTTTTAAACAGATCTTTTAGTAAATGATTTGAGAGAGAGAGATCTTTAAATAACATTCATCACGATACATTACATTGTGACAGAGAGTTTCTCTGACTTGATGAAATTTAGTTCTGACCAGATAAAAGCTCTTTATTTTGGTTATGAATGAAAGGATTGTTTCTGGCACCTTACCATAAATCTACACAACACATCATACTGAGTACTTACGATTCAAGCTTTCATTTGAACCCGTATTGTTGACAAGTCAATACAAACTATCTTTAGAATTTTATATTTTAGCTTATGAGATGGCCAGTAAATGCTTATTACGAGAATAATTTAAGCCACTATCAATTTTCAAAAGAACAAATAATATATATAAAAAAAAAAATTAAGTCAATTCCTACTTAGATCAACAAAGAAAAATTTTATTTTAGCTACTTTTTATTAAATAGTTACAATTAATATAAATATGTATATACATATGACAGAATCACAACATTAAGTGGTCATTAATTTTATTAATTATCATTAAAGTATCGTATTGTGTCATCCAAAACAACCGTGTATATTAAAAGTTCAGTACAACTGAATGCCTTAAAACGTGAGGGAAAAAAAACCACCTTTTCAAGTTTTGACACAGGTCACCAAAAGGGTCGCTAAGTAGCCAAAAATGATGCCAACGTGGCTGTATTTGTAATTCTTTAAATAATTAGTTTTAATCAATTATTTTTATTAATTATAATTAAATTACTGTATTGTCATCCAAAATAATCATATATATAAAATTTCAGCTCAATTGAGCGCTTTAAAATGTATTTTATTAACGCTTGAAAACTCCACCAAGATAAATAAATATAGAGAGAGTGTGAGCTAATAGTAGGAATTGAAAAAGGAGTCATATTTAACAGTTAAATTTAGAGCTTCATACCCTGGGTGCCAAGAGATTTTATTTTAAAGAAAATTTAAAATTTTACAAAATATAGTAATATTAATTTACTGATATACTATTGTGTGTAA
>BMAV01002240.1:829514-846370 GCA_019973955.1 Trichonephila inaurata madagascariensis
CGAGAGGTAGCGTATTGTGTCAAAATTAAAATTTGGTCGCACTAGCAAACTCGTAAAGACTTGATGAGTTGCGCGCACATGAAATTGTGCAATAAAACATTGTAAAATAAAAACGTTATTGTTTTCTTTGCGTGGAACATAAGAAACCGAAAGCGAATACCTTTGTTAGTTTATTTGTAATTATAATTTAAAAGTATAGCCAATATATATTTAACATCCTAAAAATATAACCTTTTAAAAGGAATTTTCATTCGTATTTAATTTATTTAGAACAGTAAAATTTTTTAATTTTTCTACTTTTCAAATACCGAAATAACGCTGAAATATAGTTTATCAAAAAAAAGTACATTTTTTGTTTCATAATTAATTTCCTTTTTATTTGTTTATTATATTTTTTCTTATAAATTGCGGTATTCAAGTTTTACCAACAGTTTTTCAATATATATTTGTAAACTTTAAGCAACAGAAGTGTAAATGGTTGTTGTTTATGTTTTAAAAATTATTTAGATTTACGGGTAAAGCTATAAAATGTTAGAAAATATGATGGGGCATTTAGCATAATTTCTATCTTGTTACATTTACATATGTAATAGTGTGAAGGTCAGTGACATGAAGAAATTTTCATATTTCATACTCTTCCATTGAAAAAGTTGGTATTTTAAGAGTTTAATGTACTACCAACACAAAAAACATGTGTTTTATTGCTTAACATTTCTAAGTGCTGAATTATTTTCTGTAGCCCATCATTGCAACGCATACATAATTTTCTCTTTTTTCCACAATAGTTATAAGACGCTAGTCTTAAATTAACTGTTCGGTTATAGATTTAACCCATTAAATGTAAATATTTAAAAATACTCCCTACATAAGTAAACCGTCCTAGTTTGGTAGCACTTCGGATTTATTATTTTATAATAAAAAAGTTTCTTAATTATCTAAAACATTAAGAAAGTGAGGATAAATTTCATGGAATTAAATTTTCTATAAGGAAAGACATTTTCAAAACTAATTATTGTCTTCCGAGGTTTCAAATCTTATTTTTATAACTAATTTCTATTGAAAGGAATGAAAACTCTGCTGACCAATAGCAATAGCGAGCGCGTATGAAAACACGCCCAATCAAAACTTGTGTATATTCCAGATTAAAATGAGTTAGAGCTTGACAGGATAAAGATGGATGACACAAAATTTCGATACTGTGTTGGATAAATCCGTTTGTTTATTAATTAGAAAACTGAGTATAATTTCAGTTTTTGATTTATATATATCTTTTTTTTTTCTTTTAATGCTACTTAGATATTGAAAAAGTGATGCATATATTATGATGATATAACTTTGAATTCATATTTGAAAGTAAAGTGATACTTTTGATTTGTAAATTTAAACTAAAATATATCAAGTATACTTATTAATCAAAGAAGAAATACACTTGATTTATGCGATTTAGATTGTTTTTGATAAAGTACTAGATTTTTACCATTTTTCTTGTTATTTGAACATTTCTATTTACATACTTTTAACATGCTTTAACTTTGGGTATCATTTATATTCTAATAGCAACCAGAAAGATAAGCATAAAATCTATAATTTGATAATAATAATTATAATTTTTTAAGAAAAACTTCATTTATATTTAGATGCATGGTTAAATAATAAAATGTTTAAATAATTTTTTAATAACTTTTTTTTTTCAAATCGCATAATGTGATTTGAATGTTAATGATTCGTTGAATAAGCGTATTGTATTTCTGGAACCATTTGAGATTTTCTTCACTTAAATATTTGTTTAAAGAAAACTAACACTAAGCAAAGTTCCGTGATTCCAGGATAAAATTAAGAATTAGTTAACTGAAGTCCGGTTTTAAAAAATAAAAACAAAATTAAATGTATTAAATCAGAGAGAAGTCAGTTATATGTTTAAATATCCAGCGAAGAAGATTTCTCTCTCTCTCTAATGGTTTTATTAGAATAAAAACATCAAAATTTAAAAGTATTAAGCAACGAAATAATTTGATTTTACCAATTAATACTTAAATGAAATGAGAAGAATTTTGACTTTATGTTCTTTTCAAAATTTCAGAAACATTGTTTCCATTACATAACAAAATATCTTTCGTTATATTCGTCATAAAATTCAGAATAATTTATTTGTACAAATATGATATGCCCAGCCAATCAATTTTTATTGAATTATGTATGATAATATTAAAGCTATAAGTTATTGGTCATCCAAATTGCTTAAGGGATTAAATAATATAATCACATATTTTCGATAATTTTTCGGATAATTAATTGATCATATTAAGTAAAATACATATAAAAGTATAATTTTGTGATGAAATGAAATATCCATTCCTCCCTTAAGTTATAAATTTAAAGGTTTTACCTGCTTTTAATTTTACTAAGCAAACCAACGAAATTAATGAGAAAAGGGAAGAAGGAAAACCGCAGTTTCTTGAAGAAGTCTTAAAACATACCGGAACATTTAGCATTCTAAAATAAAGAATCGCAATTAAACTAAATCGGTAATTTTCAAAAATTTGGAGCGAAAAGATGTTCTGGCTTTGCTGAAGAAACGAAGTGAAACTCAAAAGAATTCTAGTATAGCGGTTAATCAACCTATTTATGATTTTAAGATATGACTGCTTTCACAGTATATTTCTAGAGGAACTAATCTTAATCTCTTTTGCTAATGGTCTTTACTCTTTTTAAAAACTAGTGTTAATGAGTTTGGCCAGAATCTAGAACATTTCTGTGTGATTACAGATCTTCGAGATTTTCTACAGTTGTCCCGTGGACCGACACCTTGATGTAATGATGATAAAGCATTGGCACTTTGTCTAATTAGCAGTGTTTTAGTAATTTCCTTTGAAAAGTTTTAAACTTGTCAAGTACCTTTGTTGTTGAGTTTTTCTTTACGAATAATAATATAGATTTATTAGATATAATATAACTACTAGTGTGGATCATGGTTATGTCGAGGGAAAAAAATTATGAATCGTGGCATACCAATTCTGGAAAGATGTCCTATGGTATGAAGACAAGAAGAAAAATAATTAAAAATAATAATTTTTAATTTTTAATATTGCCAAACACACACAAAAAAAAGTTGAATTTTCGAAAAGAATGGAAAAAGATTTGATTTTGGTTAGATGATTTTATATAATCGAAATAATTATATCTCTACAATATAAATAATCAAAAGTGATGATTACTGTCCAAATCAGTACTAAATCAGCGTTTCTCAAACTGTGGGGCATGCCCCCCTAGGGGGCATGATAAACCTACTCGGGGGGCGCGAGCATATAGAAAAGTCGAAAATAAAAGATTTAAAAAATTAAAAATTTACTGAAAGGCAGCAAAACAAAATACATCCTGACATAATGAAAAATAAAATACATATTTACACTGGTATAATATTCTTATAAATGTATCAATACTGCACAATGTATTTGATAGCTAGTCTCTCAATAGTAAGTTAAGAACAAGTTTAATAATTACCAGTGGCTCCCATTGGCTTGTCATATACAAAATTTAATGCTTGATAGTTTGTACGGTTTATGATTAAAATCATATTGTTGTTTTAACGTCTAAGAGCATATTGTTATTGTATAAAGGTGGGCGCGAGAAAAATATGATGGGAAATTGGTTCGCAAGTATTGAAAATTTGAGCAGCACTGTGTGTACTAAGTAGTACACTGTAACAAAATAACATTTTATAATACATCTCTCTTTCCAGGAAGCATTGATACCTTCAGTCCGATCAAAGCTGTTTTCCATTTTCCGCCTTATCATGCGCTGTAATTTAGATAGTAGGTTATTATTTTTTTAAAAAGTTTAACACTAAAGAAGCTGTTAAATGTACCTAATGCTTTTTTAACTATTTAATATGTGTCCTCTCATCTTGATTTATTAAGAGAAAAAGAGAATATATTAGAAAGTACTAAAATGCTATACCACTTCGACAAAAATTATTTTAAATTTTACCATAAGAAACTCAAATTCCTAAACTTCACTCTCCTTGTGGCAGTACTTAACCTAAAAAATTAATTTTTTAAATTTTATTTTCCTCTTTATCTATATACCATAAAATATCTTTTTCGAACAGGTAGGTTTTAAAATTCTAGAAGAAAAAGAAAAAAAAATTCAATCCAATTCTCTCTTTCTCTAATATTTACCCTCTGAAGAGAATTTCTTCACCTCATAAAGAACAAGATTCGAGCCTTGAAAAATGCCTTAACATGATAGTATGGCTGTGACACATATACAATATCCTTGATAATTAGAAGTTGTTTGACGTGTATACCATATGCCAGAGGCTCTTAAACTGTGGTCCGTGGATCCCCGGGGGTTCACACTATAGCTCCTTTCTAGGGGGGTCCATGGAAGTCTTTTGTTTAATGTTGAGATTTCTCTCTTTTACAGACTCTGAAAAGCCTCGTGGATAAACTGGAAGATTTACCTTCCTAGACTAGATCACTAAATTGCCCTCAATGAAAAAACTTTACAAAAACAAGTATTCCGATGAATTTCTGATGCCTTTCCAAAATACTTATAAATGTGAAAGAACATTTTCAACTCTTCTTTATCTTAAAAATTACAGAAACCGTCTGGAAAGCAAAGAACCGGAATAGCGACTGCAGATTTCAAATATTACACCTGATATATCAGCACTTGCAAAAGAAATGCAGTATCATTCTTCTCATTAAAGTTTTTAATCAATGCAGTTACAAGTACACTCTTTATTTATTTGAAATGAGTGTTTTGTAATTTTTTAAAATTAGATGTTACTTATTTTCTTAAAGGAAATAAAAAAAGTGTTAAAAAAAAGTCTGTATAAGTAGCAGAGACAGTCTTAGGATTGTTGAGGAACCTCCAAATCATTCATTCATGAGTTGGGGGTCAGAAGGGGTGTTTAAAATCTTCGGGGCTCGTGATGCCAAGCTGATCCATAAAGTGGAGCAGCGGCGATTGAAAATATAAGAACCACTGCCATATGTAATACGAAATCTACATGGAATTAAATTTTAAAAAAATAGGAATATAGAGTATATATGTATATATATATAGTCAGCAGAGTGAAAACGGAATTAAAACAAAAAAGAGAAGTATATTAAGACACATGCCACTCCATACTTCTCAATGAAGGGGTTTTCTGAAAAAGGGTTACAAATTTGTACCATGTACTCAAACATTAGGAAAAGACAGCCCTGAATGAATACTCTATTTCAAACCATCCGCTCTATACATTATGAATGAAGTATCATTATATTCATGGTTCAGTGACCCATTTTCTGAAGCAGCCTCGCTTTCATTTGTTAAAAGTGGGTGGCAAGTGTTAAGTGCATTTTATTTAAATTTCCCATAGACCCGCTCCTTTCCAAAGAAGATTTCAATTTGCATATTATCCCAACTGCTTAGATGAAGGCGAACAATAAGGGTAAGGGCATGATCCTCCCTTTCTAATCAAGGTATTGTTTTGTGGGAAGATTTACTACCAGAAGTTTGGCAGCCCTGTGGGACTTGTTGCATGTGTCATGACGTTCGTTTCCCCGCCAGTAGTGAATGATGCGCACAGTTCTCCGGTATTTCCGGGGAACGTATTAAATTACTTAACTGTCGCATATTGCTGATGGGGGAGGGGAAGACCACCCGCAGGCATACTTTGAAAAGAGAAACTTTTATAACTACAATTTCAGTTCGTACCTACACCTCTAGGGAATGACGGAAAAATAAAATGATTTATCCTGGATGCATCAAATGATGGAACGCATTACTATTGATTGATGGCTTTTATCCTTTTGTTTGAATAAAAGAAAGGTAAATCAATAGCAAAAATAGGATATGGATACTCAGCATATCTGATTTCATAGCAAATTAAAAGGGACAAATTTTTATTTTTGCTCAATTATCTATATTTATGAAATAGATTGAAGTAGTGTTGGCCGGAGTGGAAGATTATCAATTTTGATTTAGTAATGACGTCTTCAGAATAGCTTTACCTCCTTTATTATGAGCACACATCAGCAGATTAAAGCACAATTACGTTACATTTTCACATTGAGTAGACAGCGGCATTTTGGAGGACACAACACAGACAAAAAGCAGCAAGTATTTTCAATCTTACATTATGGTGGCAAGCAGAGAAAGAGAGCGCGATTACATCAGATTTTGGTGTTTATATACCAACAGTGCACAAGCGCGTGACTATTACGTAATAGTGGTTCTGATTGGCTAGAATGCGCGGGATACGGAAATTGGTTTAGCCGATTACGATTAAGATTACAATGTTTATTTTTAAACCTAAGAATTAAATATTATTTATAGATAATTAAACAGTTAATTAAAAGTATGTTAGAGGGAACTATTACATTTATATAATAATTTCGTATTGAGAGAGATGATATTATGCAATCATTATTTAAAATTTCCTTTAAAAATTAGGGCTGACCGAAGGGACTATAGTAAGTTTTTTCATAAAGATTTTACAATTCTTTTTTTTTATTATAATGAGTGATATCTTTCGTAGAATATTTTGTGAGAAGAAAAGGAGTTAAATATACGTTTAAAACCTGTTACATTGTAATTGCTTATGCGGTTGAATTTTATTTTACATACGGTGACCTTCATTTTAATGGCGTAAACGTGAGCTTGACGTGTTTTTCCTTTTATTTCAGGGTAGATATGAAACATCGTCTTGGTAATAGTTTATTAAGAGTAAGTGTCTTAAGTGTTTAATGGCTCGATAGTTTTTTTAAATGTTGATATCTCTTAACTTTTGATTTGTTTTACTTTATTTTGAACTTAAAAAATAAATGTTTCTTAAAAATAATTCAGTTCTAATATTAATATAATACAGCATCTCTCATTGAGTTCAAATCAATTTCTTACGTAAATTGAATTAAACTAAGATTTGAATTTTTTTTCCTTCAAAATAAGGACTTTAATGGTTCTTCTTGTATTAATTTCTTGTATTTTGATAAAATGTTAATGCTTATGGAAGTTACTTTTTTCCTTTCTTAGAAATAATATTACTCACAGATGTGATGTAGGGGATTTTTCAATCGTCTGTAATAATATAAGACATAAATATCTTGAAACTTTGCAATTTTTCCTCAGGTGTGACATTCCTTTTCATACGTTCTTCGAAGGATTGTCCAAACGTCTTCGAGATATAAGTAACTGAAAAGTTGAAAGAATAAAATAATTTAGTCAAGATATATTTTTGTAAGTATTACTAAATTATAAAGTAATCTGAATTTTAATGAAACTGAAAAACGTCATTATTTATTAAATTTTTTGTATGAAAACGAACGTGCAAAATGAAATATTGAAATAATTTTGCCCCTTTTAGAATCTTGAAAAATATTTTTAAAATATCTTAAAATAAAATCCTACTTGTCAAATGATATCATTACACAAGCGCATTTACCAATCATTTAGATTTAGTAATGATCACGCACACGTAAAGAAAAATAAGATAAATTAAAAAAAAAAAAAAATACGCATTTTTGAGCAAATTTTTTTGTTACGATATATTTGAGATTAGAGGCATTTTGGAAGTAGCTAATATTTTTAAAGTGCTTTTTAAGACAATAACGAGTTTTATGAAAATAATATATTTCTACAAGTTTTAAATTAGTTTCCAAATTTATCAAAAATTCTTGCATTTTGTAAACCTTAGCGTTGTGTACCTCATCCACATTTTTTAAAAACTTAAGCAATTTACAACATTTTGAGATACCTGCTCTCTTTTATTACGTAATTTAATATATCAGCTCTTTTTACTTTAGCTTATTTTATCCTAATAAGACATTATGAAAGTATTTCTATTTATTTTTTT
This sequence comes from Trichonephila inaurata madagascariensis, assembly GCA_019973955.1. NCBI lineage: Eukaryota > Metazoa > Arthropoda > Arachnida > Araneae > Nephilidae > Trichonephila > Trichonephila inaurata. Next base: position 837,358 of record BMAV01002240.1, read on the forward strand.
AAACATATTATGATCTTTATGGCATCAAAAATTTATCAATTCACCTATTCTTGGATAACCAAAAGTCTAATACTTTTCTCTAGAATCGATGACACAATAAAAAACAGAATTATCAACTCATTGTCGTCTTGCACTATTTTTCTGGTTTCTAACTTATAATAGTTTTCAGAAATTTAAGGTTTTTGTATACTGCGAACATAGCTTTTCATTAGCTAATACAAATCAGTATCATTTTGAAAAATTGCTGCAAGACATTGAGGAATTTGAAGGGTAAAATTACAGCAACTAATATTATTCACAAAGAAAGGTTAATATCGAAATATATTTATAAATTAAGGTACTTTTTTTCTTCTGTGAATATTACATCTGGCTCCTTATGCAACTATGAATAATGATATTGTTACATCATTTAGAATGAATGCTTGGGGAATAAGTTAACGATCCTGTGTTCTTTCTCCTATGATTATTTCCTCTCAAACTGTCATGTGTGCATAACATTGTATTAAAGTATTATATTTATAAGAATGTAAATAGTCAATCGAAAAAATATTTGCTTCATTTTTTTCTCATATTTTAGGAAATCTTGAATTAGCTGTTTTACCTGTATATTTTGCACTGTCGTAGTAAGTCCTGAGTGGGCCTCGTATCAAAATTCCTTGGGGGCTCTTTTTTGGAAAAAAAAAAGTTGATTAATAAGAAGTTGAAAGTGCCAAAATGTTACACATGTTGGGGCCTTTATAGCTTGGGGGCCCCGTGCCATTGATATGGTGGTAGCTACGCCCCTGATATTTTGTTGTATTACATGCTTCAAAAATATATCTAGATTAATCGCCAATATATTTACTGAAGCTATATGCATAGAATTTAAAAGCTAACTTAGAGAGGTATTAAGATTAACTTGGTGGAATTTTTATTTAGAAATAATTCCAAGGCACACATAGGTCCTTACTAATGGCGTAACTAGCTCTGAGGGACCCTGTATCGAAATTCCTCCGTGGGCCTTTTTTTAGATATAGGACTGTAGTTACACGTTGGGGCCCCTGTATCTTGTAGGCCCGTATCATTGATATGGCTGATACGGCGGTAGCTACATCCCTGGTCCTTACCAATTTCGTCAAATCAAAAGACGTCGCCAAATACCTCCAGTAGAGGAAATCGTTCAAGCGCATGTTCGAACGTAATTATAACGATGATAGCATTTGGCAACATTTTTTAAATTGGTCTTTTGATTTGGTGAAATGGTTCGATGGTGTAATACGTAAGTATTGGCTCATAATATTAACTATATATGGGTAAGTTACTTTTCGAACAGATATTAATTTCAATGACATCATTAGCCTTTTTAGCTGATGTTTTTGAAACTATTGGAAACTACTGTCATAATTACCCTTTTTTGAAAAACTTCGTGATGATCCTCTCTTTACACATTGTTGAAGGGAGAGAAAATGAAGACGATCACACACACCGGTTGTCAAAGCCGTGCAATGAGTTAATGTTATAGTTATGAAATAAAAACCGTAAATCTGAAGGGGGAAAAAAAGAGAACAATTCCAATTTTTTTGTGCAGGAAGAAATCTCAATTTTCTAAATGAAAAATAGACACATTACTCTTTCGTATGACACAAGCATGCATTAAAAATCCATTCGGTGGCCAAATCACAAACATCAGAAAGCAAATAATCGCTAATGATGTTTTGTGGATTCACTTCCTTCCTTTATTCTTCAGTTTGATGATTGAAACAAGCTTGCAAACTTTTTGCCTTCCTTAAAGATAATTTTTAGGCGGAAATCTAAAAGCAACTTATGAATTCCGATAACGATTTTACTTTTATTATTATTATTATTAATGCAAGGTCGTTCAAATTTAGAACTGATTTTGTGTTTCTGTAATTATTTCAAAATCTTATTTTCTCTTTTCTGTAGAGGAGTGGCAAATAATTTTCCAACTAAAGATACAGCAATATATATTTTCAGTGAAATTTTGCAGTTGTATAAAAAAATATTCGATATTCTGGGATTTTTTAATCATTCTAAAAGGACAATTTTCAAAAATACAACATAGCTTTCAACTAGATATACTTAGGCATAAATAAACAGATAAATCGAATATCTGTATAAAGCTTTTTTTCGCGATTATAATAAATTACAAAACAATTCACAGAGAGAGGCTTTAAGGACTCTAATATACGCATACATGTCACAAATGTTATTACCTTTTTTAAAAAAAAAAAATATGCAAGTAATTCACGTCAATTAAGCCTCAGAGAAATACTTGGAAAAAGATCATTATCGAACTTTTGTTTTTAGACGTATTAAATACGAGATTTTATAACATGATCACACAGATTATTTAAGAAAAACTTGATAACATAAAAAATTCAATTGCCATTACAGTAAATTCAACTGAAAAATATTACTATTTTTTTTTTTTTTTTTTTCATTTTTAATGATTTTGTAATCTGATGTGAAACGCTTAGTCAAAGGGGAATGTTTTTGAATAAAAATATATATACTCATGGTTTGCAAATTAGTTTGTAGTAATCATTTTTTTAAATTAGTGAATTACGTGAGAAATTTTTTTATAAGAAATGATAATCAAGTTGTACAATATTTTATTTATTATTTGTTAACAATAGGCATCAGTGGCAAACACAGAAATTTTTCAAGGAGGGGAGGGGGGAGGTTCAGGGTCGAAAGTCCACCCTTCTCGTATTAGGCTCCAATACGCCACCCAACATATTCTTTTGATTTTGTCGACTTTCGGGAACAAAAAGCAGAATTTTTTTTAAAATAAATAATTAGCATTATTAATAAAATTAATTATTAATAAATACTTACCGTAAAATCCATCGTATAACGCGCATATTTAACGCCAAAAATAAGATAAAAATTTGCAGGTGCGCGTTATACGTCGGGTATAAAAAAATGAGAGCTTTAAAAAATAAAAAAGAAATAGATGAGCATAAAAAAATTAAACTTCTACACATTTCGAAACACTGTTTATTTAAAAGAAGTGACATTCTTGATGAACTAAAAAGTTGTAGTTCTAAAAGTATATTATTTTTGCAAAAGCTGAAGAAAATAACTCGAATAAATCGCTTCAAAACATAACAGCATTGTATGCGCACATTTCAGTTTTCTTCGTAAAAAAGGGGGTGAGCATTACACGGCGAATATACCTAAAAATTAAAAATTGCAGCTTGAAAGTATGGGTGCGCAAAAGTATGGGGAAAGCAAAACAAGAAATGTTTAGAGGTGTAGGCAATCCCTCCAAATATAGTGACACATTTTCTAACTTCTCCCCTTAGCTCGCTCCTTTTCCTTTTTTGATAGCATCATTTGCTTTTCCTTCTCGCCGCATCTGTGTGTCATGTCTTGATTTGAGAGAAGAGGAACACATTCTTCGTCACCCAAGTAGCGCGATCATTAAGGGAAAGCGCCACGTTAATTGTGCTGGCCGGGTCGCAAATCCCCACTACAGTATAAACGCTCCCTGGATAAAGGCGGCCTTTCTTTTCATTAAAGGCAGCCCTCTCCTCCCCCAACAACAAAAGAATAGAGAATGCGTTCGGAAAGATTTACCGCTCTCATCTCTTGATCGAGGTTGATTAATTTCCAGGCGCTTGAATCGCACGGGGCTCGGCTCAATTAATAAAATGAATTAATACACTTTTCTTATGCCCCTTCCTTTTCTGTGGTTAGAACAATTCGACTGGATCTTTCGCCGCATTAAGCTCTCTGATCAGAGTAAATTCGGGGCTTAATTCAAGGGGTGATTATCTCCCACAAGGGGGATCAGGACACACTTAGGCCTCTTCCTATTGTTCTGGGTATAAAACATCATAATGAAGAATTTATGCTTATGTTAACGTGTAAATGGATTGAGGCGTTATTCTTGATAATCGTTTCCATCTCCATGTTATAGGAATCATTAATTATGCTACAGCTGATGCTGTTATACATATAAAACTTCTTATTTTATCAACATAATGGTGTAGACTAAAAAAAACATTGGATTGCGTACTTCATACTTTTCTCCCTCCTACTCTAATTTGAGGATAGTGTTCTCACTGGAATAATAATTAGAATAACTAAAAGAGTTGTGCAAATAAGAATGGCTTCCGGAAAACAGTATTTGTCCTTTTTTTTTTAAAAAAAAAAAAAACAAGTTAAAGTTAAAAGTAAGAGTTGTGTGCAGTGCATTTTAATAATCAATATTTTCATTCTTTATCAAAAAAAAATTCCGTATCACATTACTTGAACAAAACAGTAATAAGGGAAACTGAGATTATATTGAAATTCCTGTGCCATGTTACAAATAAATTTAGGTACTTACGCATTATACCTTCATCCACAATTTTGGGTAGTCAAAATGCATTGCAAAATCAAAAGACGTCTCCAAATACCGTCATCATGCGCGTGAACAAGGTTATTGTGTTTGTATGTACAGGTAAACAGCCTTCCACTTTTGGCTGCACATCGCGGCATTTGGAGGCGTCTTTTCATTCGAGGCATTGGTTGACGGTATAATATGTAATTACCTCGATTTGTAAAAGGATTACACCAAACGGGATACAATTTTCAGCACAAAAATACGTTATGTTGCCTTTCTCGAGCCATTGATCACAATCAATTGTTTTATGAATCACCATATTTTTAAGTTGCTTCCTTTATATCAAAAAGTGAGTTCAATAAGGAAAAACAACTACAATAGTTATAAAGAAAGAAGGGGGAAAAAAAGGTAAGTTAAAGGCGTTGCTCTGTAAATTCAAGTTAAAACATTTTGTGTGAAAACATATCTAATCTAAAGTCCTTCAAGACGAAACCATTATGCCTGAGATGAGCAAGTTGAATTTTAAAAAGGAAACACATGTTTGTTAAATGCATAAATTCATCGCAAACAATAATGATAAAAAAAAAAAGTGGATACTGATTCTGGAGACAGAGACACCACGGTTGTCACGAGAGCAAATTACGAATGAAATATCCAGTTGCGTTTTGCTTCTGGTCGTCACGTCGTTTATTTTGGTCGAAAGAAAAAATAAAAGAAAGAAAGCTGAGTTTAATACATAATTCATTATTTAGGCGTCAAAACGCTGCAAACGGATGCAGCAGCAGAACTCGATAGAGAGTTTGCGGACAAATTGGCAACTTTCCCAGTACTGGAATAGAGGCTAGTTAGGAGCTTAACGTCGGATTTCGTAAACTGCAATGGATTGTTTGTAATTCAGTTCAAGTCCGTTTAAGCTAACATCGCGCTCCAATTTCGGTTTCGATTCACCAATCAAATGATATTCAACAACTGAATCCCGTTCAAACCGTCTGTAATCCATTGAAAAGCTTAGAGCTGATATTCGTTTCGGAAAAATTTTAAAATTAAGAAATTGAAACAAATAATTTATTATCAAACAAGCTCCAAATCATATGATGTTCAACAATGAACTTCAGCAAAGCCGTCAATCATCCATTAACCATTCTGGTGCAAATGTTTATCTTGTGATATTCTTTTTAAAATCAAGTAAATGAATGAATGAATTCATCATTTACATCAGGGGTGGGCATTAAATCGATCGCGGCCTACCGATGGACCGCCGAGACATTTTGGGGTGACCGCCTGAAGATTAGCAGTTAGTAAATATTTACCATTGGGGCTGACAGTATGCAGACAAAGTCTTCTACTGTGATTATAACTATATGCACTAACTTTAGATAAAAATGATTTATTTTTTAATGTATTTTGGATTGTTTCGTGACAAATTCGTCATTTGATATTATTATATTTGTGGTCATTATTATTATGTTTTTATCTTGCGTTTTCCTTTAAATTTGGTCTTAAAAATGTAAGTGTATTTTGTTGTAGTATTGTACTTATATATATATATATATATATATATATATATTCCCTATTCATTATTATGTTATAGAGAGAGAGAGAGTAAATAATGTAGATCTCTTTTTATTATCCCTCCCCCCCCCCACGCCACTGGGGGGGGGGGACCGCAGCTTAAAAAAATTAGAAGTAGACTGTACCCTAGAAAAGTTTGCCTGCCCCCGATTTATATAAATAGGCAAAAGACAGAGTTCTACGCAGATCTTAAGTGATATTCCATTTGTAAAAGTTGTGTGAAGTTCTGATTGTGTAAATGAAAGAGCGTAATCCGCTCGTACAATGAACATAAAACGTTTAAATGTTTGACCAAGCGCATGTTCTTAAGGATTCATCTTTGCGTTTAATGTGGTAAATGGGCTGTATCCAAACGACCTCTTGTGTTAAAGAGAAGGGGATGAACGGGACGTCTTTTATACTCGCGTAGTATATGAACTGCGCACACTTTGTACAAATTATATTGAATTACAGAAAATATGATGTGTGTGTGTTTTTTTCTATCTCATGGAAAATGAAATGCTTTGAAAAAAGTACGAAGGGTTACCTTTTAGAATAAAACAGTGGGAAACATTTTGTAGCGTTTTTTGCGGGGGGGGGGGGGGATTTGTGAATGATTTACGAAACGAATATCTCAGTTTTTCAGTTGGAAATTATAAATTATTTCTTAATAGACAATTAATTTGATCGCAGTGTCACTGTTTTCGTTCAGAAATAATTGATAAAAAAGAAATTTATATAAAATTTAATATTTACAAAGACAGATTTTTTACAAAGACATTTTCAAAAGTATATATAATAGGATTTTTAATGTAAATTATGACATGTATTATATTGAGTAGCTTCTGAAAAATATAAAAATGTGGCCCCCCCCCCACACACACACACATAAAAATCGTATTATACTTTACTCAAATTGTTTTTTCGTATTATTTATCAACTTCTGCTCATTCAATCATTATAAATAGATCCTAGCCAATTAGATTACTTGCACACAATATGTAGTAAATGTTGATAAATAGTACAAATGTGTATTTTAACGCTGATTCAAATATAATCTGAAATAATTAAATTAAATTATGCTAATTGAAACTGTGTTTCTAATAAAACTATAATTCAATCTGATATTTTATAAACTATTGGAAATAAATAGACAAAATTACAAAGAAGCCGGACGTAAAAACTAACCTTCATCTATTTAAAAAATTATCTGAAGGTTAGTGTAAAATCAAATAAAGCTCTACACAGGTTTTTTTTTTTAATTTGAGAATTATATAAATATTGCGACATTTAAATACGCAAGGTATAACATTCCTTTTTCTTTTCAGAGTTTCATTCTCTAATTAAAAACAAAAAGTCAGTACATCTACATATTATGCTACAACGCTGAATTTAATTCAAGAGTTCTTTTGAAGGAAATAACATACAGTCTGGAAGTTATAATTGAAAATTGTAGCCCTAGATTACGATATTTCACCATGTTTTAAAACTATGGTAGTTATCATATGGGAAAATTCATTTTTCTTTGAATATCTAGGTCCTGAAGTAAAGGTCTTCGTGTTGAAAGAAAGCATCCGAACGGGGGTGAAAGAGGCGTTGTTGGCGGTTGGGGGTTTTGAATGGGTTCCTTCGACACGCCTACGTTCCCCTCAAAACCCCAGGAGTTAAGTCATGTCCTTGACCTATCCTGGAATTGGTTTTTAAACTAAAATGAGATACACTTCAAGAAGAATTAGATTAATCTTTCTTTCCCTTTTTTTTATCTAACCCAAAAGAAAACACAAAAACAATGCCGATTTCCCATTGATTTTTTTTCCCAGTAGTGATTTTTTTTTTTAAAGACTAGCTTTGTTTACTGACGATTCGATTTCTCCTTTACTTTATTTTCCGTTTAGAGACTTTTTATCTACTTTAAAAGAATTATCTGGAAGTTGATTAAATAGCGGTAGAAAAGTATCGTGGCATACAGTGGCTTCCAAAACTGTGTGTGAGTACACTACACACTCTTTCTTAAAAAGGGGTGTAAAACTGTGTGTGTGCTTTCTTAAAAATGCCTATGTAAGTTTAAAATTTATAGAATCTACAAAAAATATTATACTGGTAAAAATAAAATTGAGGATTCGATAACATTTTCACTACCATATGATTTTTTCGTTAAAATTAGATTTCTAGAAGACAAAATTAAGTGTATACATCTAGTATAACTCTTTAAAAATTATATATCTCTCTATATCTATATATTATCTTTGTTTATGTCCTTGCATTCCAAACAGTTTCCAGGCAATGCTGAAGGTGATAGTTACAGTTACAGGTTTTGTGGGATATTTAGCAAAAAAGGATATTACCCCCTAAATGCTGAAGGTGATTACAAGAGTTTATTCTGTTTCTCTGGATATTATTGCCTGCTTTTGTAATATTATTTTTAACCCTCTTTTCTGGAAAAGAGGGTTATTTTCCTCTTTTCTTTTCCCGTGGAAATCGCGGGATACGCAGTGAGACGGCTAAGTGTTCTTTGAAACCCATGAATGGATTTTTTTTCCCACTGAAACCTCGCTTTTCCAACCCCATTGAGATCGAAAATGGATGTGAGGTATACAATACAATAATTTAATGCATTTTGCAATCATACAAGAATCACATAACTGAAAACTTTAAGCTGTATATTTTGAATCATTTTGTTGAAACATAAAATGTGATCTTAAGGTATCCGACTACGTTTGGGGGGGGGTGGAAAAAACGCATAAATGTATAATTTTCGTGATATTTAGTGTCACTTAGATTAGAATGCATGCATAAAATTGTTTTAAGGACATTATGACAAAAAAAATGATTTAAATACAATATTTTGGCAAAAATTAACTTAGAATAACCTTTTTTCCAAATGTTCTCCTTTTGTAAAAAATGCTTCTATTGTATTAATATTTTGCCTGTATTCAGCTCAGACCTCTGTACAGAGGTTTAACTATGATTTTTGAAAAATTCACATTATTTTCAGAGTTACAACCATTTGAAATAATTATCGGCGTATTTTCTTAAAATTTCTCCCTTCTGTTTTCGTAAAACATGGATAAACCGACTTCCGAGTTATGCATTTCAAAAATTCTAGTTGAGCCTCTGTACAGAGGTCTG
>BMAV01002240.1:851370-871316 GCA_019973955.1 Trichonephila inaurata madagascariensis
AAATAACATTTAAGGAAAGAATATGCATAATTTATATATTTTTATGTTTGCATGTCACAATAGCTTGTTTAAAATATTCATTATATGTAAAAGTAAGAAATACAAATGAAATGGTACGGAAAAAGTTCCTTTTTTTAAAAAAAAAATGCATATAATCTGTTTTAAAGAAATACTTATAAAATTTTTATACATCTTAAATTCCATAAGGAAAGGGGGGGGCGCCCCATTTTTTTTCAGAAAAAAGATGCATTTACTTTGGACTGTCACAGAAATTCTAGTTTCCTTAATTTATCTACGGCAAAAAAATGGCAAGTTTGTAGGAGCCAATAACCTAATCAACATTCAGTAGCAATCAATTCATGCCAACAGCCTTCTATCGAAACGCGTTCATTTACCATCAAATCAGATACCACATTCCTGTGTGAATTATTCATTCTCGTTCAATCACTAGCACCAGTTTACAATTCTAAGTACGTTTCCCTTCACGCTGAAGTTGAAGTTTCATAACCGATAGTCCAAGTTCGGATGTTTAGTTCAACACTAATTGTTCAACTATCTAATGTTGACGTTTCATTCAATTAAAACTGATTGGTGAACAACAGAAAAAAATCTTCGAAGGAGATTTGAATTTTCTGTTATAAGTAACTTAAATTTATATAAATGAAAGATTCGCTTCTCCTCTCTGAGAGATTGATTTCGCCTCTTGTGTGTTAGAATTTCTATTCATTTAATGCTCCCTACCATAGAAAATATTTATTATAAATGTATATATTTATGTTTATTTAAGTTAAATCTAAATTAATTGAATACATAATGGTTTTGTGCTTCATTGACTGGTCAGTTTATAATGAATGAATTTTGTTGTAAGATAATGTAACAAATCTAATTCAAATCCAAAAATTTATAAAATGATAGCTCTGAATTTTAGAAATTTATTTAATCTATGTTTATTTTCCTGTTCTACTATAAATGAGTTTATTTTTAATGCTAATTTAATTTCTCAACTAACATATGAATCGTATTTAATTATTAATTTGGAAAGTTTATGCAAGTTAAAATTAATTGTAAAAATCAACATTTTTTTCCCCAGTTATATAAACCCATTACTTAAAATCTTTTATTTTTTTCGAAAAGGTAAAATAAATATATATATAAATACCGTATATATATGTAATATCTTGAATTCTATTAATCTTTCAAAGTTTTAAAAATAATTACATAGCATTCGCGATGAATAAAGATTGCATTAAAAAGTTGACAAAGTGTATGTAAATATGTTAACAATTTTCGCGTAAATAAACGAAAACAGATATCACATATTCATAAACCATAACCAATGTTAAATGACTATTCTCATATGTAAATGTGCATCATAATAGCATTAATAATAAACGTGGATGTATTGATAAATTACATTTCCGTACGTTTTCAGCTTAGCTAAATTGTTAAGTCATAAATTGCAATTAGTATTTTTAAATGACACTGAAAAAATTACGTGATATTTATTATATATATTTTTAAAAGCATTATATATTAACTTTTATGCGCATTTTGCGCTAGCGAAAATATTTTTTACAACTAAAGACGCGTGAGCGCACACAACTATAAGGAATCAATAAAAAAAAAGTCATAATGTACTCAGTAATATAAAAGGCTTATTATAGCTTTATAGAATGGTCATAAATATCTTTCAATTATAAGAATATAGGCAATAATAGGTTACCCAAAATTTTTCCAAAAATATATTTCGGTAAAAGAGGGGAGTGAAAAAAAAAATTTTTTTTTTTTTTTTAAAGTCATACTCGTCTATCACTATGTGACGCATACCCTTCTTATAAAACGCCAAAACTTTTCGTCAGCTTCTGCAAGAAATAGCAGGAAGAAAGAGAAAAAAAAGCCCAAAAAGAAAAGAGCGAAAGAGAGAAAGAGAACAGTTGGAGAAAGAGAATGACAGATATTAATTGCAGGGTCCAAGGTGGAAGAGTGGGGGCGGCCGGAGTGAAATTATAATGTGATTGCAGAGCTTGGGCATGTACTGAACGTTTCATTCGCTCAGAAGTCGGATCGATCTTCAAGAAAATGAGCTATTGGAGAAAAGACCAGCCTAGAGAGAGAGAGAGGAAAAAGTTGGAACGTTATCAACCGTTCAGAACGTGAGCAGCTTCACTTCGAGAACAACGTCACGGCCTGACAGAATTCTCCTTCTGCTTGGTCTGTCTCACTGTCTGCAATCTCTCACATAACTTACTTTGGATGGTTGTTCCCCACCATCAACATTGCCAGAGGAATCGTCACGTTTTGGGTACGTACCACATTCACAATGCCCAGCATTTAAAGACTTCTTGGCGGCGAAATTAGTATTGTGAGATTACGATCTGCAGTTGGTCGTTGTAGGACATTAGTTATCGTCTTAGAGAATTTTTCTCACCGTAAATATTTTTAGAAGTCTTCTTTAGAGATTTGTTAGAGAGATAATCGTGAAACGGCGTTTATAGCTTTGAAATTGGAGAAGGAAATCTCTTTGGCGCACTTTAAACTGATAAAAATCTAGAGTTTTTGTAATAAAAAGTTTCTTTCGATTATATATATAACCGTACAGCTTTTCATTTTTTAAAGGAATAGCACATATAAAATCAATATCACATATAATTGTTTATTCGTATAGAGTAACCAAAATCATCTCCGTCATAAAAAACTATTATATTTTCCAAAAAAAACTTTTAAGAAAATTTTTTGATAAATATCTGACAAAAAAAAAATTATCTTCTGTCAACTTAAAATTGTGTAATATGATTTTAAAATAAAACTATCTTCAAAAAGTGTTTAAAAGTTGAAAAACAATATCAAAGTAAACGAAATAATATCAATAATAATATGTGTGTTCTAATTATTTGATGTTTGAATTGAAAAAATAATATTCTTTAAGAATATCAAAATAATAAGTAAAAAAAAAAAGTAAAGAAAATTTTTGAATATTCTTGTTTTGAACTAAAGTGTGAAGAGGATAATTTATTCTTCGAGAGAAAAAAAAGTATCTGAAAATCAAGCATCGGGCGCTAGGAAGGCGTGAAAAATTCGGAATTGCGTTTGTTGTGGTACGGCCGCTAGGGCTGCTAGTTGCCAAGTCAGCTTGATTCCTAGCAGCTGAATAACACGAGTTGTTGGATGGGAGGCGCTGTCAGTAGCAACCTTAACGCTATGAGCACTTGCGAACGAGTATTCTAAAGGAAGCGCTCGAAGAGTTAAGACTCACTCACCTTGTTGCTGACGCTCCGATCGGCAGCTCTGTAGGCGCTCTCTCCGGCCCCCCTTTAGCATTAAAAACAACTTAAAGTAAACAATTATTGCGAGATAATTCACACTTTTAGCAGCAAATCGTCCAAGTGAGATCCCGTCGACTCAATGATACACACTAAGTTTGCGTTCCCTCTGATTGGCGGAGCCGCGTCACGTGGTCGCTAGGGCTGTACCATATTTGGAATAATGTGCTATTAAAAGTGTGCCGGAGGTTTCCTGGCGAACAGTATAAGCTATAATTCATCAAAAATTGTGAGGGATATTGGCAGAATTATAGTCGCTCTACAAATCAAACGGAACTTATGAGTTCGTATCAGTTTGTCAATTCGCTGACGTCGTGTTACAGTCAAGCTAGGCAGGATCCGACGGCCCAGGACTATTACACGCCGCCGGTTCAGGCGTACGGGAGTTGTTTTAACGGGCCCTCGTCGCCGGTTCAGCCGCAAACATACGGGGCCCCTTACTCTCAACATTTGCAGACACAAAATGGGGACCCCCACCATTTCAGCAGCTGTTCTCAGCAGCAGAGACTTGGCCATTCCATCAGTAGCCAGAGTCCACGGACTCCAACACCCTCCGTGACTCCCGTGCCGAGCTGCAAGTATGCCGAGCCGCCGACGGTCCATGCCGCTTCCCCGCAGGATCTCTCGACGACCAGCAGCAGTTCCCAGCCGCCGGAAAGTCCAGAGCAGGGCGAGTCTCCAACACCGACTTCAAAGTCATCGACAAGTCGGCATCTGAGTCCTGATTCATCTCCTGAAGATTCGAGTCCGCAACAGTCGCCGTCGCCGCAGCAGACTTCGCAACAATCTCCGAAAGGCAATGCTTTCCAAGGCAATCAACCGCAGATCTATCCCTGGATGAGAAAAGTGCACGTTGGTCAAAGTAAGTCGCACACTTTTCAATTAAGTACACCAATAAAATGTTTTTTCTGCTCACATTTCAACATCATTATTTAATTCGAATAAAGCCAGGCCAAGAAACCTCGTGTCTTGTGCTGAATGTCATTAATAATTTTAATTTCCAGCTACACTTTGAAGAAGCGGCTATAAATAATTTTAAAAAGTTAGCATTTTTCGAAAATTTCCTACAATGTTAATCCTTATATTTACATTATAAGTTTCTTAGAAAAATATAAAATTAAAACTTAATATAATTTTTTTCCTTATTCCAAAAATATTTGAAGATTTTCTAACTGCTAATATTTGCCATTTGAGAGGAATAAAATAAAATTAGTTTGTCAGATAAAAAAGATAACTGGAAAAGAAATTATGACCAAACAAAAATTATGGTCGATGCAACACGTATTTATAAAATATTTTAATATATTTATGTAAGGAAAAAGTCTCTGTAAAATTGAATTATTAGTATTTTTAAATAACTGCTTTAAAATATGATTCAAATAATTAGATATTTATATAAACAATTTTGAAAACTCATCCTTTTCATTATAATTAAACTGAGATGGGAAGGTATTTCTTTGAAAAAATTGTTTTCGGTCTCTTAAAAATTTTAAATTTGTTTTTCAATTGAGCTGCTATAAAAACGCTGCAAATATGTAACATGGTATCACAAATTTTTAGTGAAAAATCACTAAAATGTGGTAAATATAGATTTGTCTTTAATGAAACATACTTTAAGCAATATTTCGCCAGTTTCTGCAACAAAAATGATTGAGATGTTTACTAGTTCACGTAAAAAATACGCATTTAAAATAGCAGCATTTTCAAATATCTTGACCAAATGATTATCATCAGATCGAAATAAGATTTCAAAAAAAGTTAAAACATCTAAAAATGTTTATTTCTTATTTTCAAACATGATACGAAAGTTATTTCTCAAACGTAAACATTCTTATTTCTCCATTTCCAAATTCAAGGTCAACACTAAAAGCTAGTGTATATCTAGCTTAATGATAAATGCTAATATTTTTTTTCCTTTTTTTTTAAAAAAAGGAATTGTGGTCTTAAAATCTGACTTTTTTTATTTCATTGAATAGTTATGTTATATGCAATACATTTTTATTCAATAAAATGAAATATTTGCTTCCATTTTTTAATCTTTAATATAAAACTTAAATCGTAATGTAAAATCTAATAATCAAGACTGAAGATTTATTTCTATACAAGTAAAGCTGCAAAAATCTTAATAGGGAAAAATCAATATATTTGTTCAATTTTTCCTTAATTCATAATTAACTTAAAAAACAAAAGGGAAAAAATTTGTGGTTGTAAAATGATAAATCTCAACTCACAAAGAATACCGAATTTTTAATATTTAAATATTTAATATTCTTTGAGCAGATAGGTTTTTCTTAACTTTTTGGAAAATAAACAGTAATATCTTTTAAGTAAGTTTAACCATCATTTAGAGTTGTTTCTCTTCAAAAATGATATTGAAGAGATTTATATTTTTGATATCTTTAGCTATAGTGAAGTAAAGTAGAAAAAATATTTAAGTAAGCATTCGTCTTGGAAAATGTTGAACATATTATTGCCAAAAAACTTCATTTATTTTTTTGAATTCCAAATATTTTAATTTGCTAATAATCTGAAAACTGTTATCCTTGAAATATGTTTCCTATACTTCAAACTTTTATAAAAAAAAATTTCAAATTTTCACTTCAAAGTTTTAGATGCAATTTGTATCATAAACTTACTAATCATTTTGAAAAACTAATTTTTATTAAGATCTAAAAATTATAATTATTTAAAGTCTAATTCGAGATTTTCTGAAATGCTGGATCTACTGATTGTTTTAAGCACCTTTTCTTATCAATTAGCATTTTTAAATAATAGTTTGATAGACATTCTAATACAATGCTGTTAAAACTTTTTCTCAAGAATGTAAGTTATTTCAAAGGAAATATCTAGTATTACACACACAAACATGAATTTACAAAAAGATTACGCAATCCTAGTTTTTTGTTTTATTAAAAATAAGTTCAACAGTTTGTTTTTCTTCATGGTTTTTTTTTTCAAAAGTTTGAACAGTTTGAGGAGAAACAAATGTAGTAATTTTATTTATGGAAAAATAATTGCAATAACTTAAGTGAAATGGGAACTATTTTTTGAAAAAATCTAGAATACATCACAAGTTTTTGAAGAAATTTCGTGTAAAAACAACTTTGCAAATAAAGTTTTCATATTATAAATATGAAACGAGCAAAATAATATTTCTATGTTAAACTGTTATTGAAAGAATAAAAAAAGATCTTTAATTAAAATCATACACATTTACATTATGTGAACTGATTAGATACTAAATAATTGTAGCTGAATTAAATAAAAACTAAAAATATGCATTCTTTCAAAAGAGAACATCTAATTTATATAAAAACGTATTTACTGCATAGTTATTTACTATGCTGTTTATTTTTATAAGAATATCAATAAAAAAACATACTTGAAATTTGATATTACTAAAAATTATAAAACAGTGTGCAATATAAAGTGTTTACTATATCTCCATTTAATCAAATTAAATTATTGATTTGTGAAATATTTACAATGTTTCCAGTTTCTAATTAAATTCTTTATGCGTATTTAAATGTAACTTCGTAGTTAATTTTCATAAAAGCAATGTATACAACAGAAACGAAGCACTTCTAAAAATTTTGCACAAATTCAGAATAATTAATGTAATTAATTATGATTATATAAAAATTGTGTGTTTACATACACATAACTGTATAAAATATATTAATATATTTATTTTTGATTTATATCTATTATGTATATATATATATAATATATTTTCTTTCAGGACAAGAATAAAAAAAACTATTGTTTACATAATCAAGTATTTGTTAACAATTACATGCACTTTTTAACATGTTTGCATAGTCCTCTCAGTTTTGAATTATCTAATTATACATAAAAAAAAATTACAACTGTTTTAAATATATTTTTACATTACCTGATTTATATCCAGTTTTTATCCAATTCCTCTGTTTAGACAAACTCTTCCTCTTATCGCCGCTCGCCGATTGCTAAGCCTAATCTCCATACCATCGTAGATATAAACAAAACTATTTAAACTGAATTTAATAGCTAATCTTTTCTTCATACTGATATCACTAGTGATTTAAAATCAGTATTTTCACATTCGCTATTAATCTAAGTAAGGATGTTAAGCGGTTAAGATCGTTGTTGCGTAAATAGATATAAAAAGCAGCCAGCCGCCGATAGCTTTGACTGATCCGTGTTCGGCGCTGTTTTCTTCGCCTAATGAACTCTCGCTATATGATCCTTAAGAAAGCAGCGGGGACCACCTTGGAACTTAAAAATTCACTGAAAGGGAAGCAATCATCAGTCATCATTCACTGATGAGCCTGTCAAGGAATCCAATACCGGTAGTATTCAAACTGCGGGGAGCAAAAAAAAATGTTCATCAGTACCAGCGTTTAACTATCCCACAGTCTAATGTAGCTCACAATGAATCCAGATGTTACTCCTTTTGTTACACGGCAAACCGAATAGGAAATGTGAAGATCTCTGTGCCGTGGACCATCTGGTCCGACAAGCGGGGAAGGCTCACCCCGTCTGAGAGCACTCCAGGAGCGGGCATCGCTTTTCAAGTCTCCCGGATAGCCGTAAATATTCGAGGCCAGTTTGCTGTCAAAGTGCGTTTTACCCCTCCCTTTCGACCATAAAACCCGGCCTATAAAACTTTCCGCACGGCCATAATTTTGTCCGAGCTCTGCTCAAGTCCCACTTCGCCTTAGGCCATAAAACGCTCGCGAAGGTTACAATGGGGTTGAAAGGGGCTGCTGACTAGACATTTTTATGGCTACTATAAAACGGTGGGAAAGAGACCGTTAAAGTACAAAGGAGTCTGCGCTGCCAAAGACACTGTCTAATCATTTAATTTGAGTTTGGGAGTCGAAATACTTATGGTGGAGGTTACATCGTTTGCTTTTATTGCTCAGACGATAATCATCCGGAGTTTCGTTTCGCGAGCCATTTTTGTTTTTGTTTTTTTTTCTCTCTTTGCTCCTTTACTCTTCTCTTGGCTTCCGCTATTTATTTGGATTCTGTTTTATTAGTGTGTTAATTGTGGAAATAACTGGAAGTGGTTGTCACGACTATCTTTTTGTTTTTCACGGTTAAATGGGGAAAATTTAGATAATAGGTGTCTTGGGAATAATGTTTAACTAATAAAATGGAAAGTTTTTTTTTTTCTTTTTAAATTAATTTTCACGTTTGAAGAATATTTTAAATTAATGGCATTCTGTTTTTGACTTAATACCAAATGTCATATATTCTTCTTTACATGTAAAGTTCCTAATTTAAAAAAAACATAAAAAATTAAAAGGCTAAATCCTTACTTATGCAGATTAATTTTCTTTCTCTAAATGTGCATATGTAAGAAAGAGAACAAAGTTGGTTAAAATATTTTTTTGAAAAATTGAAATTAAAATAAAAAAATCATGTTTTGCCGTAGGATTGAAATATTCTAAAATTCATTGAGTGTAAAAAAAATAAAATTTTATTTCATTTTTGAGAAACGCATTCCACAATCATTAATGTTATGGTTAGAAGTAGAATCTTTTAAGTTTGTAAAAATCATATATTGTTTTCCCATGCAGAAATTACCCTTTTTAAAATTTAAGAAGTTAAAAAAAAATTTTTTTTTTTTTTTTTGCTGGTAATTATTTCATAAAGCTTATTTATTAAAAAGAATATTATAATTTATTGCTAGTCTCCGGAAAAAGCTGTGTAGAAGCAAGGGGAAAAAAAGTTGAAGCTGTGTACATAACGTCTTTTTATCACCTAAACCCGTTCGATTTCGGAATGGACGGTTCTGTGACTGTATGACGTAGTTATTTCACACGTAACGCGTTTAAATCAACAACAATCGACTTTTATATTTTAGTAATTGAAAGTTTATAAAGTTTTAACACAATAACAACACATAGTTATAAAAAATTCGTATTTTTGCATTTATGTCTAACTTGGAATTTAAATATATTGTTTCAACAAATTGCCAGCATTAAAAATCAATTATCGGTGTATTTTTCGGCTATATTTCTTTAAAAATTGATTTGAAGGAAAGTTACTGTTTTATTCTCTACTAAATCGAATCTAAATTATTTTACCAAAAATAAATAAATAATAGGGGAAAAAAAAAGAAATTTAAATGATGGTATAGACATGATCACACAATGTTCTCATGAAATTTTATATTTCACAAATTTAATATGGATTTATCCACTAAATCTACGTGTTAAGTTTCTTTTAAGAGGGCTTTTAAAAGTTCGACAACATCATGTCTCTTTTCTCTATTATAAATAATGATTCATTTCAAATAAGATTACTTAAAATAACTCTTCAGGCATTTAATAATCTGGCATGATTATTATATATATAAAAGAAGTCTGAAAATTTATTTCAGAATTTATACGTTCAACGCTTTCTACTCCGTAACAGAGGAGCAGAATAAATGAATAAAATATGTATACCAAGAAATATTTATGTGAAATATCAGAATATTTTTTCTACATGTAGATATTTCGAATAATCATTAGGTTGAATCGAATTTGTTTGCAATTCGTTTTGTATCGGAAAACCTTAATAAGACCTTGAATACCAGTTCTTGCTGGTTGATCATTATACTAAAGATATTGTTGATAATCATTAATCAGTTTTGGGAGAAGTGCAGAAATGAGTTTCCCCTTTTTATAATCATCTAATTTTTATCATATGACAAAAGTAAATTGTTTTTAGTAGGCATTTTTATTTTTTACGGTACATTAAACAGTTTCGGTAAGGTTTGTGGCTTTATTTCAAGGTCATAAATAATTGATACTGTTGAGAGAAATAAATGGTCCAGTACAGCAATAAGCATTTATTGGTTGTCTGAGGTATTATTATACAGGTTAGAACATATAATCTGAAGCAGCATAGAGCTAAATAATTTTAACAGTAAATTATTTTGCCTTTTAAACTTTTGACGTGCATTATAATTTTAGCTTCCTAACATCGTTAGATACGATTTTTGGACGAAAATTGGTTCATCGAGGTTTTTACTCTGGTTTCTTCCTGCATATATAACAATTTATATTTAATACTCTTAAATTGTAAATTCAGATTATATGTAATTATCTCTCTTGCTATGTTTACGTAATTGGTACTTAAAATCTACTGTACTGTATATAAATCCCATTTTAATATCACTATCACATTTTTATATGTTCAGAAAAAAAGAAAAAAAAATAAGATCGGGACTATTTTCCTTATGAATAAGTTTTTTTTTCAAAATAACGTGCTACTATTGAATTTTAATTTATTAACGCTTATTTAAAACATCTTTAAAGACTCATTGCAATATATAAATGTGTAGTCAATTTTTTTGAGCCATTTTTTAATGTAACATCGAATACATAGCATTCGTTGAAATAAGCTTTAGTGTAAATCATAAAAGATTTATTGTTGGTTCTCTTTTCGGTAGCTTAACCAGTCTCTCCAGTTACAACTTGCTGATGATCTATTCCCTACAGGAAAAGAGTTATAAACTAGAGAAAAACAATATGGTCTTTACAGCCTTGTATTTCAACCTCTATTCCTCCCTCCCCGTTATTTGACCCTTACACTTTCAGAGAAACAGAAAATTCTCATTTTTCGTCTTTCCAGGAACTTTCCAGCGACTTGAAATGCTCAAATTGTCATAATCTTTTCCCTCCTAATGTGACACTGCATACAAACTCATCTAAAATAGATAATAAAAGAATAGAACATGATCCGAAGAATAAATACTTTTTAAAAGTTTCCAATTTAAGGAAGGTAAAGCGGATCTCTATTTAGCGAAGTCGCTGAATCCCGAAAAAAAGTTCGATAGGTCGAAAATTCATTAAATAGATTCATACTTTCCATATTTTTGGTTCGACCCCAAAATTTTGCAATATAGAAAAATTCCACTAAATAGAAGTTCGTAAAATGGAGGCTTGAAATTTAAAAATCGGACGAATAAAAGAATTTATTAGCATATGTAAAATTTTATTTGGCAAAAGTCTATGTAAAAGGGGCGTTACAATAGTGTTTTCATACTGATCAATTTTCTTTAAAAATGTATGTATAATTTCTCATTTATGGAAAGTTTTTAGCATACTATTATTTCTATGCCATCATAAAGCTATTTATATTCATTTTGCCTAGTGCACTGCATTTTATGAACAAAACTATGGGCTGAATCAACGGGTTATTAGAGATAATAATTTTTAAATTTTATACTAGTATTGAGACTGACAAATAACTTTTGTGAGAAATTGTACAAATAATAAAATGCGTAATACATGGAGCTGAATGCTCATGACAAATGCAAATAGCCTAACCTTATTTTTTTTTTCAAAAAATGTACACAAATTGTACGAAGTGTTATTATTTTTTCAAAATAGACGAATGGGGGAAAAAACTGCGTAAATTACTTTGTAAAACCATTGATGCTATCTGAATTTTATAGTTTTATTTTGTCAAACTATCTAATAATTTTTGCATTGCAATCAGTCTCTTCTGATACAACTGATCAGGAGAAAGAAAAAAAATCTTACAAAACTTTCTTTTTCTATATCAAAAAATTACAGGTTAAGAAAAATTAAGTTTTAAAAGCTTAAGAAATTGATATTAGTTAATAATAAAAATGTAACATACTTAAATTATTATACTTTTCGAAGAATTTTTTTTTCATCCCTCCCTTAATTTCATTGGCGGTAGCCTAAATAGCTGTGCTGTCGTGTAGGAACTTTTTACTTCCCAGGCGTCGAGACTATCCCTTTGGGAAAAGCCATTCAACTTAATGGCAAAACATTAGAAGCCAATATCAATTTTTTAAAAATCTTAATTCGTTTAAACGACGTCTTGTCCGAAAGTTACGGAGGGAAAGGGGGGACAGAGAGCGCTAAAAGTTTTCTTAGAACTTAGCGCTGATAAACAATCAATATAATCACTCTTGTTCTTTCGTGACGACTTTTACCGATAGGGAAATGGATTTTTTATTATTATTTTTTGAGTGTAATTAATTACCCCCGCTTTTGTGCCTCTTAAAACTTTGTTCTTTATCTGCTGATAATTGCGTTTTTATTTTCCACTGGGTATTTACTCCCGCTTGTGTGTTAATAATATAAACAGATAAGAATTTGTGTGATGAATGGTAACGTGTACACGTTCTACATGACTCCTGGTAATTTATTTTCATCTTGTTTTCATTATCGGGTAGCTGCTTTCTTTTAGCATATTATTTATGTGTATTTTGCATCGCTAACTTTAATTTTTTTTTTCAAACTTAAAGCTTGCTTTCGAAGGACTTAGTTACCTAAGACAAATGTTTACAGAAGTACGATGAATTTCTTTCTTCGCAAAGTGATAGTTAATTTTATAAGCATAATTTTATCCGCTATACACTTTTCGTAATTATGATGGGGAAAAAATCAGATTTTTCATGAAATTAAATTTTTTTTTAATTAAGTATTTACAAATTTTAACTAAGAACTTGCCTGAAAAAAAATCTATACAAACCTTATAAGACGATTGAAAAATTTAATTTTCAATTGGCTTATTTTTTCCCCCAATAAGCACGATCTCTAATCAAACTTTGTAAATGCATACGTCAATATACCGAAACGATTATATGAATTGTCGTAAACAGTTAAAATTAAATAAAATTTCAATAATGAGTGTTTGAAAAAACTATTTCTGGATTGAATTAAATAAAGCATTTCCAGAATCGTGACAAGGACAAATGACATTTTTTATAAAACAATTCTACTGACATCAATATAAGTACTTTAATATTTCTACAAGATCTCAATAAATAAATAAATAAAATTAAAGCTAAAATTAGTCTGATTTAAATACTTTTATTTAATCTCATTTAAATTATTTCGAATTAAATGTGTCAGATAAAAAAAGTTATATTTTCCAGCCTACTCAAAAAGTTTACAAAGCAATCGCAAAGATACAAAGAGAGAAACGCTTTGGAAAAACATTGAATTCCAGCAACTCATTAATGTTATGAGTAATGAATTCTGCAAACAAAGGTCAAGACACTGCCTTCTCCAGATCGCAAATTAAGGAGCCTGGTGCATGTTAATTAACATACGTATTGTTGACCACAACTCTCCAACTCCGCCCTCTAGACAGAATTGGAATGAGGGTCAGTTGAAATGGTTGAACCCGCACCGTGTCAATTGTCGTGCGTCAGCATAATGCTCATACTGCATTTGATTTTAACTTGGCTGTAAATGTAGAACTGTCATTAATGCTGAATATACTCCCCATAATATACTCCTCATTCAAATTCTGCCTCATGTACCAAATCGTTGAACTAGAACAGGAAGGGAGGAATCAAAACTTGATTGACAAAGATTGACTACTTTCACGACTATTTCGATTAATTTAGTTAACAGATAAATGAATCGATAAACTATCATTAACTGAGATAATAAATGTCAGGTTGAAAATGACGGATGACTTTTTATTTAAAAAATAGCTCTTGGCCATTTAAAGTATTCATTATATAATTATAAAATACCCTCAGACGACGATCATTTTAGATGTTTAAAACAATTATGGAAATTATTATTTTACTATTAAATTTACATTACAGCTCATGAATATTAAAAATGAAAACTACTCTAAAGAGCATTTTGAATGATATAAATTGATGTACCCACCAGTAAATGATTTGCAAATCTTGAATAAATCCAAATTATCAAATTTCTCCCTGCGTTATTTCTTATTTTAGACTGTTTGAATGATCAAATAGTTTAATTATGAAGCGAGATTTATTTCTACAAAATAACTTCCACGCATTTATAATTCTGTTGGCAGCAATTTGTCAAAACACAGTCCGATCCGATATCCTTTCTAATTAAACAGTGATATTTATAGATCGGTATTTAATACCATTAGTCATATCTTATAAATATAGCATTGTCGTTAGTAACCTCCAGCGTTGGGAATATGATTAGGCAATATCGAAATGAATACTGAACGAAAGATCATTATATAATAAACTGTGGAGATGTATTATTTTTAGAACAAAAGAAAATACCCGATATATAAATCGTTCGAGAAAATAATACGTAACAATATACTAAAGATCGTTACCAGATTCCTGGAGTTTAAACACGTATCGTATATCACACCTGCCGCTAGTCTCATGCTTGTGATATTTTTCAACAAAAGCTTTGGCCGTTTTTTTTGCTTAGAGTACGATACGGGGGCCCAGTCACGAGTGGGAGAGTGTGACCCTAAACTCACCCCCGCTGCCCTTCTAGGTGTAGGGATAGCAATACATTGGGGAAGTCACAAGTTCCGTACGTTTATGAGGATATATATGCGTGACTTGGGAATGATTCTGGGGTTTCTCCCTGTAACACCCCTCCGTTCTTCCGAAAATAGGTGAAAAATGAATACCTTCTTTAACACACACTCCTGCCCCGAATTCTTTCGATTTTTGAGTTACTCGGTGAAAGAAATGACCAAATAAAATGCAAGACGAGAAGTATGTCTTAGAAAGAATGTACACTAAAAAAAAAACGAAAAATATTTTCAAGTGGTTTTACCACAAAATGTTGGTATGAAATTTCGTTGTATTTATTTTATAGTCACATTACAATTATGGTTCATTGTTTTTGAATTTTTTTTTAAATTAAAATTTGAAATTGATTAGTTTTTATTTGTCGTGGTTTTTAAAAGATGGCTGCGATGATTGATGTAACTTTGCTGAAATGTTAAATGCTTTCAAAGTTACAGTTTTTGAAGTATTTATAACAGCAAAACAGTTGCGAAATAGCAAATTTATATTCAGAGTTTAAAACGGAATAGTCCATATTAAATAATTAATTAATGTGGCATATATTTTGAACGATATTGTCGATATTTTATGCGAATAAGAATAGTATACTTCAAACTTTTTTCAAATAAATTAGTAAAATTTAACCTTCGAATATATTGTGAAATGAAGAAATGCCAGTTGTTACAAGATCACAGTGCTTAAAAAGTACTTAAAAAGAGAAAATATGCGCTTTAAACCATTTTTTGAATAAATTTACGATTTGTAGCTCACGAAAATTTAAAGTATATGTCTCGAAAACGAAGTAAGCTCTAATAATCGGCTTGAATTAAAAACTATAAATCTCCCATAAGATACTTTGTATCTGAAAAGTCTTATCGCGCTTTATCCAAGACCCTTTACCATTAATATTTTAATTCCAAGCAAGCTTCCGAAGTGGATGAGTTTTCAAAATTGTGCCTCAACAACGATTCATTAAATCGCATCAATAAAACAAATTAGGAAAGATATATATATATATTGTAAGTTTTCTTTCTCTCTCTCTCAATAAAAGCTGTTCTGGCATAATCAGTGAAGTATAATTAATTTAAAGCAACCTAGAAATAAGATATTGTATTATCAGATTAAATTTGCATTAACATAACTTCCAACGCAATTGAATTTATTTCAATTGATCATATCTTCAAATTTTTGCTTCATTAAAATTCAACTTTTTAATCTATTTTATTTGTATAGCGTGCACTAATTTAAGCTTCAAGAAGCAAGATAACTTTCCTTAAAAGAAAAAAATGTAGCTTGCAGGTTTCCTTTAAAATGTAAAAAAAAAAAACTTTTCGATTAGAATCTAAGATTTTCAATCCTTTGTGTGTGTGGGTGAGTGTGGAGCGTATCTAAATTCAATTTCAGACAACAAAATCTGTGGGGAAATATATTTGAAGTAATATTATTCGGAGAAAAAAACTCCACGACTAAATCAAAGGCCCATCAAGCGAAAGCTTCAACGGCCGGAAACACTCCACACAATTCAATGAATACGAGAAACGTTCTTGAGTGTTCTTGACACCACTGATGATGACCCCTGTTCTTCCAATCAAGGATTCACCGCACGCTCTTCTCGCGGTAGATGAAGATATCAAATGAAGACGACTTCCCTTGTCTTTATTTCGGGCTATATATCTATAAAAAAAAATCAGAACGTCATTTTTTATACCCAATCGTCCTTATCGGCGAAAATTGGTCTAAAAGTACTTTTTAGTTGTTTCTTGGCTGCTAACTCTATTAACTTTTCCTTTTCTTAAGTTCAAGTCTTATAATTTATGGATTCATTGTGTCGCGCGGATGTTTTTGACTTTGATTAGTACTGTGATTTTTGTACCTTTGCTTATATGTCGGCATGATGTGAAATGCTATGCAAATTATCCTAAGTTATAAGCAAAAACTTTAATCCGTGCCTTACCTTTTGGTAAATGTAGACGCAAACTGATCATCGTAATGTTAGTAACAACTTCATATGAAATTAATGAAAATTTAGATTATTATAGCTAATATATAACAAATTGTGATATTAATCGTTTGTCAGAGATGTGTATTACAATTAACCATTCCTCTTTATCACAACTTTGTTGATGATCTACATTTTACTTTCACAAAGTTGCTTAATTTCCCGTCTATTCGCAATGTCAACAAAGCCCTCGTGTGGCTGAA
This sequence comes from Trichonephila inaurata madagascariensis, assembly GCA_019973955.1. NCBI lineage: Eukaryota > Metazoa > Arthropoda > Arachnida > Araneae > Nephilidae > Trichonephila > Trichonephila inaurata. Next base: position 868,165 of record BMAV01002240.1, read on the forward strand.
CAAGTGCGACGTTAATATTCACTCATTCACCTGCAATGTCAACTTGATCGAGAGAATGAATTAAAGCTTTTTGGTTGAAATAACAGCATCCTATTTCAAGGTTGGTGTGAAGTAAACATAGAGAGAGGGCCAGTTTATTTTGAAAAGTTAAACGACTTCTAATGCAAGATAATTTGCAGCGTAAATGAGAAGTTGATGGTCGTAAATCCTAGTAAATTAATAGGAAAGACGTAGCAAGTTCTGTAGGAGAACAATTAATAAATTGCTGGTGAAACTGGAATAAGATGGAAGTATTGAAAATTTAATAAGGGCTTCTCCGAAATTGCTTGTAAAACATTGTAAAAAGATCCAAAAGTTAACATAATTAATTTTTTTAATTATAATATTTTTATACTTCTGGTATTTGAGGAACGATGTAAAACATTGTTAAGTATTTGCTTAATATGAAAAGGAACTTGCATTTTCAATGCGCAAAAATTTTAACTGGTTACAATTTTTTGTTGAAAACATAAAGGGGGGTGGGGATATGTGCGTGTTGTATATGAAATGCTATTGCGAACATTCATATCCATTTTTCGGAATAAATTAATTAAACTTGTTAAAGACATTGGCTTCTATTAAGCATGTGCATATTAGCTTCGTCAAGTATTCAGATATAATTTACATTATTGACCAATTTCAAACTTTTCATATACTTTAAGAGATGGAAAAAGATTTTTAAGTACCATAAATACAGTATTACATATCTACTCTAAATTAAAATGATTGAAAATTCCCTTTCTATTCTGAATATCGAAATAAAAATCTTGACATAAGCGCATACGAGTAAAGCGTCCGTTGAAGAGCTAGTGGGTGTAAACTGGTTCTTATTGAAGCACGGTTCACTTATGTCGTTGTCTGATTGGTGGGTTATCATTCATAATAATGCTTCTTGATATATTTTTTCTGCAAGCCAATAATACTCTGTTAACGTGACCTAAATGTTATTAAAGTCACTATTTGCTTACGTGTATCTTAAGCGAAATTCTATTTCCTTTCGATATTGATTTATTCGTTAGAAAACTCTCAATATTGAAATGAATATTAAATGCATATACTTATTAAAAATGAATTCATGTTTATTATGATAGAAACCATAAATATTCAGCTTAAAATCTGTCTATATTTAAACGATTTTTAACCTTAGAAATTATACAAATTTCTACAATTTATAGTTACTTCAAGGTCCTTAAAGTTCTCTTTGAATTTTTAGAAGTGGGTAATTTTAAAAAAATTTTCCGTAATTTTATTCGGGGTATAGAATAATGCATGTTTATCTATTCCTTCTTTTTCCGATACGACGTAGAGAGAGAATACAATTTTGAGTAAAACACGCATTAAATATTCAGTTTTGGAAGAAAAAAACACCCCGTTATCTTGTAAAGAATCGCAATTCTGTATATTTGACAACGGTCAAATGTAGATAATTGACAATATCGATTTTATGATTCTCGTTTCGAAGATAATCGTTAAGAACGAGTTAGGATTGTTACTAGCTCTAATGATCGTTACATTGTAAGTAAATTGACTTTGAAAGCTATTAAGATTTGCAGAAATTGATAGGTCTCGTATTACATAAAGAGATGGTTCAGTTTATCAGTGAGTATAATTTGATTCCCCCCCGGAGCAAAATTATTTCTGCTACTAAATTTATCTTTCTGTGACAATTGATAATATAAATAAAAATCATATTTGTGTCGTTAGAATAAAGATACACATAGAGATTACTAGCGAAACTTATATAAATATACTATCGAACTTCGATGCAAATAAAACTATTCTACAAGCAGCTGAAATTTGTAAATATTTTTATTTAGAATAAACCTGAAATTTGTTTTTCAAAATATATTAAGTGGCGGTTTTTGAATATTTTCTAAGCATTACAGCTCTGAATATTTTAGAATTTTATTATTTTTTTTATCTCGGCTAGTTGTTTTAATCATATAAAAACGCCATGAATTAATTTAATGATGTATTTTCCTAGTCATCAACTACATTTAAAATCAGAATAAGGCGTAAAAACGTTTTATCAGTATATAAAAAATCTCATTTTAAACCAATGACTTGAATTTCATGTTATTAAATATGAAATTTTTAATCCCTTTTCAAGATGTAAATATTTTTAAAAGACAAAATAAAAGAAAATGTTTCCTTTTAAAAATAAATTATGACTGTGAAGATGCTTTAAGATGCTACATCTTCGGTTCCTTTCAAGGGCTTAAAAATATTCTACTGAAAATGATATAAAATGTAGACTAATTGGACTTTTTAAAAATTTAATTGTACTGAAATTGAACAAATAAAGGGAAAAAATACACTCGGATATCGTTTAAGTGAAAAAAAAAAAATAAAAAATCCCTTTCTATCTTAAAATCTCGTATAAATTTATCTATTATATAATTTTGAAGCGTTCGACAAGTCCTAAATGAAATTGTGTGTGATCGCTGTAGATATAAACACAACATACAGGATGTCGTTCTATGAAGTCAATTTGAGGTATTCATCTAGACTTTTTCTTTGAAATGGGGAATTCTCTCTCAAGAATCCAGGAAAACGAAGGTAAAAAAATACGAAGACTCCCCGCAGATAAGATCACACATCGGACTTGATGCACTTCGGCAAAGTTCTAAATGGATTTTGAGTAGACATCAAGAACTGTAATGAATCTTGCTCAGACTGCATATGCTAGAGACCATTTATCAATTTCAGTCATTCTTGGAACACGACAGACAGGTGTTGCTTTTTTTTTTAAACATTTTTTCCCGCTTTCCATCCGGGCGCCTTTTCTTTTGTCAAAAACATCGACTTCAGATGCACCAGGTGCACTTATAAACACCTTTTTGTAACCATAATCCTTCAGATGCCCCGGGGCTGAGTATAAGAGTCACACCCCCGCTGAATGAGTGAAGCATTATGAATAGAAGAAACAAATTAGGTGTTCAGTTTGATCCGTTCATAATATATTCACTAATTAAGAATTATATTTCGATTGAGGAATTGATAGTTTTAAATCAGTTGCATCAGTGGTCAAACTTTTTCAACTCATGGAACCCCTAGAACAAGGTTTTTTCGTGGAACCCCTAAAACTAGAAAGTATTTTCGTGGAACCCCTA
>BMAV01002240.1:871326-883324 GCA_019973955.1 Trichonephila inaurata madagascariensis
CTAGAAAGTATTTTCGTGGAACCCCTAAAACTAGAAAGTATTTTCGTAGAACCCCTAAAACTAGACAGTATTTTCGTAGAACCCCTAAGATTAGGCAGTATTTTCGTAGAACCCTATTCAGCACATACACTTAGAAGAATATATCTTAAAGTAATATTTAAAATAGAGATCAACAACAGATCAATGTAAAAGCAATTAAAAAAAGTATTGCATTTAAAATTTAAAAAAAAATTCAATCTATATATATACTTTTAATATAATTTACTCATTAATAACATTATTCTGTGTTCCAAGTGTCACCTACCCATGCATTATGTTTAGTAAATGGGATTTGTACTTGCATTTTTTCACACTAACTGCCAATGTCTAGGTCTATTGAGACGAACTGCAATCGCATTACATATTCTGAGTTTCATTCGTTACTTTACTTTGTTTTTGTAGCCTCTTACGTTGAGAAATATTTTTCACTTATACACATTGTTCTGAATGGCATTAAAATGTTTATAGCTGTGTGAGCAATACTCTGTATTTTGCATAAATTTGCAACATAAAATTTAGGAATGTTCTTGCTTTAATTTAGATTTTTAAGATTGGATATGTTGATAAGTTGTTCCCCCTCTTTTTTTACTGTAGGTGTTTTTTCGACAAAGAGGGGCATTTTCCATTAGAAAACTATTTAGTTTTGCAAGACGTAATAACGAGTATAAAATTATTTCGTGGAACCCGGTATAGTAAACAATAAAATATTCACAATCTAGTTGGTAATATATACATATAAAGATAAAACACACATTTAATATTCTTTTATTATATTATAATAAAAGTTTAAAAAGTATTGCAAAATAAAGTTACTATGTATAAATAAAATTTTCAGTTTCTTAATGATAGGGATGAGCTTTAAATTCTTGTGGGCATACAAACGGAAGAGAACGCGAATCCATTTTGCATGTACATTTATAAGTTTCTTTCCGATTTTTTTTATTGCGACTCGTGGAACCCTTGAGTTTGCCTCGTGGAACCCCAGGGCTCCATGGAACGTAGATTGAAGACCTCTGAGTTACATGATAGCAAAGAGTTTCACAAAAACCGATTTAAATATGGTTAAAAGAGTATAACTACTATGTCTAACTTCTAATAGATTAGAACCATTCAGTTGATTGTTTATGCCCAAAACTTTTTATATACTAGTATGTGTGTTTGAGTTGAAATTTAAAAAGAAAATTCCTATCAAAAATTCAAAATAAAATTTAATAAAATCCATCTATCATGGGGAAAATATCGAAGGTGAAATAGATTTCATATATTTGACACTTTTTGATAAATAAACTAAAAACAAAAGCCATATAACTATATATACTCATAAGTTATTACCAAACATTAATTCTTCACACACAAATTATTTTTCAATATTAGTTTGAAACAAATTTCTATTAAAAGTTTGTCCAAAAATCTTGCAAATTTTTAACTGTATTCAAAATATATCGGTTTTAACTTTACGTAGAAAATTCTATTAAAATAAACTTGAGAAAAAGGAAGCTAAAAATCATATATATATATTAATAAAACCTTTTATATTAAGAGTCTATAAGCCCATTTGATTGTACCAGTTTTAAGCTTTTTATAGATTACTGTCTTGAGATCTCTCTGTATTTCAAGTTTTGTACTTATAAAGTAACTTCTAGATTTTATCGATTATAAAAACCAACTTTTGAAGGAAAAATTCAATAAGTAGGGAAATTGAAGACGCTTAGTTAGGAATTGAGATATATATATATGATGGACTTAAATTAATCAAACTCACAATTATACCCATTCAACGAATATGCATTCAATAAAAGAGAACAAGGAATAAAACAAACAAATGCAGCGAAATACAACCTTTTATTTTTAATAAATATCTCCAACTTATAAATCATTTTACTCTGAAGGAGAATACGCTTGATATCTTGAAAGATTTACACGAAAACCTGTAATGAATTTTGAGTGTTTGGATAGCTTCCAAGGCAGATAGGATGATGAAAACGTAGGGAAAAAAAACAAAGAAAATGTAGAAAAAAAATAATACAACGTAGTATTTTTCTCTTTTAAGCAAGAACAGGAATCAGTTGACCGTTGTACCAACAAAAATTCTGAAACCAGTTCTGAATAAAGAACGGAAGAGTAACCAAAGATAACTTTTTCTTTTGGAAAGGTTTTCGTTTTTTGAGAGAATTATCTGTGCTCGAAGATCAATTCTACAGATGAAGGTTATTCATCATCATCAACAGCTGTCAAAAGTGTCACCAACTCGGGACACTGAAACCACAAGGACAATATTTTCTCTTTTGGTTTTCTCCCAGTTTTCGTTCAGCTAACGCTGGTTGAGTGGAACGTTGAAGACTTAATTTTCGTAAACGATATTTTGTTCAACAATCACAAGAGTTGAATCAATCTAACTTGTTTAATCATTTAACTTCCTCAACAGGGACGTCAGTGCCAAGAAGTGTTTGGGAGAAACCTGTCATCTGACTAAAAGAAATGTTAAACTGATTAAGTACACATATACATTAGCAGAGAATGCGTTTTTTGCTCTTATCTTCAAACATATCTTAACTCTTTTTGTTTTTTAGTCTGTTTTATGACTATAAATTCGAATTTATTACTAAAATATTCTTGTCTAAATTTTTAATGCATGTAAAAAGCTTGTATCGAGTAGAATCTTTTTCCTACAGAGCGAATTATTCTGCTACAAAAGTTATTGATTCTCAGACTCTTTTTAATGAATTTTTTTTTTCATATTTTAAATGTATTATCCGATAGAAAGTTAAGGATTTTTGCATGTGCTTAAAGTGTGTGTTTTCAAATACATACATAAATAAAATACAGAATACATCGATAAAGTTTGTCACTGTAACTTCGACTTTATTAATAAATTATCAATTTAAAATATATACTGAATTCAATTTGGAGGCCTAATTAATGTATATATATATATATATATATATATATATATATATATATATATATATATATATATAGGATGGTTTATAACAGTGCTTCCCAGTGAGGTATGTGTACCCTTTGATGTACGAAGTGTTCTTCAAATTTGAACGGCTTAGAAACGCATTAACAATAATACTCAAAGTTATAATCCTGAGTTTCCTGAATGTTCTGTTTTCCTGAGTTTCCTGAATGTTCTGTTTTCCTGAGTTTCCTGAATGTTCTGTTTTAATGAGATTCCCGAATGTTCTGTTTTAATGAGATTCCCGAATGTATCCACATCCTTGGGGTACATTTATTCTTAGTTACCAACTAAGGGCTAAGATCAGACAAAAGAAGCTTAACCTCTAGATTATACCCTACATTAGAGAAATTATCCCTCTAACATATTTGAAACTTTGAAATACACAATTTACTCTTCAATTAGAAAAATAAGTGCTTAAAATTATTATAACATAGAATTATGTATATTTTCAAGAATTGAAACTACGACACGAAGACTCGTGATTCTTAACATTATTATAGTTAAAAATTTTCATTTCATTACTAATGAGTGATTATTAATTGTGTTATTATTAAACAATTCAGAATACATCTGCGCAAATAAATTCTAAATTTAAGAAGTGGAATAATAATTTAAAACCATTAACTAACAAATTAAGCCAATCATTAAGTCGGCCATTAACCAATTGGAAATTTGAATAATAAACTTAACACTTCCTCTCCTTTCTGAATTCTTTATGAAAATAGGCATCGAGGTAAGGCTTTTATTTCCATAGCTATACTGTAACAGCTAGAAGGAGTTGGCAGTGAAGAAAAACTTCACCGAATCTGAATTTGAAGGCAATTAATGAGTTCCGGTTGATTAATGAGTACGCTGCGAAGTTCCGCGACGAATTGGAAACTTCAAAATGCCAGCCGGCTGCTCGCCTTTACTTCACAAGTGCAAGATAAATTAATCCATTTTCGAAGGAAAGAAAACGACGAACAACTAACTCAACAATAATATGTACAGAAAAGAGAACTTTGGGAGGCAAGCACAGAACGTAGTTTGCTTTTCCGTCGATGTTGATCCAACTTTCTTCTTGCCCATCCTAAATTGGAGTTGCGTTTATCATCGTCAAGTAACAAATTCTTAAATTAAGGGCCGTATCAAAATTACGCAAAAGCTCTGTTCTTGCTGTCTTTTTAGAATAACTTTGTCTATTGTATTATTGTTTAAACGAATCGGGGGATATGTTGCCCGCAATGGCTAGACGAAAGGGGGAATTCTCTGAAATAACGATCAAGAATTGGATCTTGAAAATATTAGGATAACATTTCTTTTCTATTTGTTTAATAAAACAGTTTGTTTAATTTCCCGAACAAGCAAAGTGGCAGAGGAACTGCTTAGTTGTTAAATTTGATGAAAGAGAAGACTATATATATGCATCATTAGGTAATTAACATTCTGGATGAATTGGTTCGGATCACTGGCGTAGCTAGTCCTGAGTGGGCCCTGTATCAAAATTTCTTGGTTCCCCATTTTGGGACCCCTTAGCATGTTACGATCATATATATATATATATATATATATAATATATATATTAGGGCCCCGTTGCTTGGGGGCCCCCTATCATTGATATGACTGATAAGGTGGTAGCTACGTCTCTGGTTTGGATGACAGAAGTGGCCACGGTAGCCGAGTGGTCAAAGTATCGGATCGTGGCTGGCCTTGTCACGAGTTCGAGCACAGTACCACTAAAAGACCCACTATGTAGGGGAGCGATGCATGTTAAATCTGTCGAGAGCTCAAACGTCCTCCCGTTGGTGTAGTGTGGTAGTTAGGAGAGTGAGGGGGTGCCAGCTCAGGTGTCGTTCACGTCACTTGATCATGATTCAAAATTCCGTCGCCAAAAGCCCTCGTGTAGCTTAACAGTGCGACGTTAAAATTCACTCGCTCTCACTCTTGGATGGCAGAAGTTAATTTCCCTAATTCAGAAGTTTATAAGAAATTTCTTTCTGTAGCATTGGGGTTCATGGGTTTAAAATGAACTTTATTTATGATGCTTTTCTTCAAAGGAAGTTCCATTTTTTTTTTATATTTAGTTAGTAGGAATTGACATATTTTGGTAATGGTTTGGACACAAAATGGTTTCGGTTCTTACAACATCACCGGGCGATTATTATTGTTTTCAATCTCGAAAGAGTTCCTATCACTCGACAATATTTTCCGGAAAATATTTTTTTAAATAAAGGAAGAAAAATGGTCTCCCGAGCAGCACGTGCGGTAAAAAAACAATACATCTTTTCAACGGCTTTCTCGACTACATTTAACGCCAAGAAGTTAATATTTCACTCCGGGGTGTAACGTTAGAGATAAAAATAGTCGAGAAGAAAATAAATGCTCTCTCGTTGTAGCAATGGGTCTTGCTAAGTAGACAAGTGTCTCTTACGCCTCCCAAAGATTTACGCCTATGTGGAGGAGGTTAAGATCCATTCGCTATACATTAAGCTATGAATGAAGCAGATCTAACCAGAGCATTACGGTGCAATTTTCTTGTCAGCTTCCTTATTTGTCACTTTATAAAGTGATCTTCGGTCAAGGTTCTCTATAAACTTTTTGAAATTTTAAGCGTTATTAGATAGGTTTGAAGATGAACCGCTTCGTTTAATAAAAGAGCACTTTACATATTAAGTATCCCTAGGTAATTTACATATGCAGAATTGGAAGAGATCGTGAATTGGAATTTATATTCAGGTAGCTAGGAACTAAAATGAATACTGAGATCCTAAACTTTTTTTTCATTTAAGGTATCCGACTACGTTCGGAACCGTGATTTTGCAAAAGCGTATAAATGGATAATATTTATGATATTTAGTGTCACTTAGATTAGAAAATGTATATAAAATTGTTTTTTATAAGAACAGAATTACAATAAAAAAATTATTTAAGTACAATATTTTGACAAAAAATCTACATAGAATGACCACTTTTCAAAATGTTTTCCTTATGTGAAAAATGCTTCTATATATTATAATAATATTTTGCCTGTATATAGCTCAGACCTCTCTACAGAGGCTCAACTAGAATTTTTGAAATATATAACTTAGAAGTGGGTTTATCCATGTTTTACGACAACAGAGGGGAGAAATTTTAAGAAAAAAAACCGCCGATAGTTATTTCAAATGGTTGTTACTCTGAAAATAATGTGAATTTTTCAAAAATCGTAGTTGAGCCTCTGTATAGAAGTCTGAGCTATATACAGGCAAAATATTGTAATAGAAGCATTTTTCGCAAAAGGAGCACATTTTGAAAAAAGGTTATTCTAAGTTAATTTTTTTGCCAAAATAGTGTATTTAAATAATTTTTGTCAAAATGTCCTTAAAACAATTTTATACATGTATTCTAATCTAAGTGACACTAAATATCATGAAAATTATCCATTGATGCGCCTTTTTAAAATCACGGTCCCCCGAACGTAGTCTGAAACCTTAGTGGTGACAAATTAGTTGTTGTATGCTTACAAACCAATAACTTCTTTTTAATAACGCCATCATATTTTTAAACGAATTCCGAACTAGCTTAGTTCTAGTTTTCAAGTACTTATTAGGCGTTTTGTGTTTGTAATTCCATAAAAGTATATGAAGATTAATTCGAAATGTCAAAAAATTTAGTCTATCTTTTTTTCCCCTGCTGCCAGACTCTTCAAAATAAAGCAAGCATGATAAAACCTAGTTCTAACCATAGTTCATATCTTTTCCGTGACCCTTGGAGCAATCATAACTAATCTTCTATCCACCTCTGTTTCTTAAGCCGATTTACCATTCCTATGTCAATTATATGCCTATCATTTTCGATGCTTTTATTATGTTCATGGTTTTGACTCTGAAAACGAAGCCATTGCTTATTGAGCAAATTTTTTACAGAATATATTATAATAATATGCCAGCGATCACACAAAATTAAACTCTAAATTATGGAATCAATGTGAAATAATAAAGATTGTGTAATGAGAAATAACTCTCCTTTTATTTCAAGTTTGATCGCGCGCGCGAACCATAACTTTAAAAAAAATTAAAAAAGAAAAAGACGGACCTTGTCTAATTTTAAACTCCTCAGGCATTTATCTGACAAGAAACGCCTAGTTAAAAAAATGTTATTCCCTGTTGCATACTAAATATGCTAGTTGTGCTAGAAATCCATGAAAAAATACTTTTTATTCCATTTAAGGGTGTTGAATTTAAATTGCAAACGATGTAAGCATGTTTATTCTAGTTATTAATTATCGTTGCAAATCTGTATTCATGCAATGTTAACATCTTAATTATAAACTTTAAAACTCACGGCAATTGAATAAAACTGATTAAAAATTATATTAAATCCACAAGTAAATAAAAGTGCTTCTGTGCAATTCGAGTATATTCAAATTTGAATCATACTAATGATAAATGAAACTGTATTCAACTAGAGGAATGGATAATGCATGTTGATGCAGACTGTCTAGTAAAAGAGAAATGAATTGAGAATCTTGGTTACAGTTTACCAAGTAATCCTGTGCCTGTAGACTTAAAATTTATAGTATAAATATAAAAGAACTTTGCATTTTGGAGGCATACTCGGTACAAAATACTCTTTAACAAATTTCATTAAGGTATCCGACTTCGTTCGGAACCGTGATTTTGAAAAAGAGGATAAATGGATAATTTTCATGATATTTAGTGTCACTTAGATTAGAATACATGCATAAAATTGTTTTAAGGACATTTTGACAAAAAAAATATTTAAATACAATATTTTGGCAAAAAATTAACTTAGAATCTTTTTTCAAAATGTTCTCCTTTTGTGAAAAATACTTCTATTATAATAATATTTTGCCTGTATATAAATCAGACCTCTTTACAGAGGCTCAACTAGAATTTTTGAAATATATATAACTTAGAAGTGGGTTTATCCATATTTTATGACAACAGAAGGGAGCAATTTTAAGAAAAAAACGCCGATAATTATATATATATTTTAATTGGTGGTAATTCTGAAAATAATGTGAATTTTTCAAAAATCCTAGTTCAGACTCTCTGGAGAATTCTTTACTTTATATAAGCACACACACAAAATATTATTATTTTAGAAGCAATTTTTATAAAAGGAGAACATTTTGAAAAAAGATTATTCTAACTTTTTGCCAAAATATTGTATTTAAATAATTTTTTGTCAAAATGTCCATAAAACAATTTTATCCATATATTCTAATCTGAGTGACACTAAATATCATGAAAACTATCCATTTATGTGCTTTTTAAAATCCCGGTTCCCTGAACATAGTCGAATACCTTAAACAAAATTTTTTTGCCCGTAAATTTGGAAGAGAAAAAGTCTAATTATGGAAGAGAAAAAGTACAATATTTTTATATATATTCATCGTTTTAATTTGAATTATGTATTCTTAAAAGAAAATAAAATGTACACTCAATATATCATTTTGACATACCACGCGCAACTTATCCTCGTTTTATAAATTGTTAACGTGATTCGCGTCATCAAATTTACATTACCTATCCGTAAATCACATAAAGCAGTTACGGAAGGGAAAAAAACTACATTTATAGTTTTAAATGGTTCTTTGATATTTTAAATTAACCCAAAAGACGCTTTGTGATGGTTCTCAAAGATCATTTGATGATTTCCACTTTAATGCCTTTTAATGGCGCCAGTTTGTTGATCTGCATCACAGCGTTCGTGGTTTACAAAGGAAACCAGCCACAAGTGAGATTACAAGCTGTTGCTTTAGTTATATCCAGATGCAGTCACGCTTTTGTACACATTTGAAGTCACACTTCAATTGTTAGGAGCTAGAAAATATTACTTCATGCTCGAGCAACAATAGTAAAGGAGATAATTTCCATGTCTAGTATCCTTAAATCGAAACGCGAATTGTTTTAACAATTTGCTTTCTTGGTCTCACTGCGGTGTGTTTACTGCCTTCTGGCGTTTGATCATTTTTCATTTCTTATGAAAGAAAAATTTATTGCTTTCTGTTTGTGGGTTGGACAAGGTAGGAAAGTACCGTTCAGTCTAATCTGCTTCATTACAGTTATTTTGATTTCGATGAACGTCTTTGATCAATTTGTTCAATTGTTTTCTTTCAAAAGTTTAAGTGGCAGCGTGGAAGATAAGAAGCGGAGTTTTAAAATCAATCAGCCAGGTAGGGAAATTAATCTTTTTTCAGGAAGTCTTCTAAGAGACTCAAGCTCGAAGATTAGTAAATAATTTAGGACTTAAGTGCGTAGACAACTGAGAATGTTAATTGCTGGAATGAAATCAAGTAATTTTTCGCAAATTTTTATGTGTCTTAATCTTAACCCACTTCAAGACGTTATGCTGCCCTTACTACTGAAATCAGTATTTCAGCTTATAAGAGAAATTTTAGTGACGATGAACTTTAAAAAACTTAAGAAATTGTGATATTTTCGTAGTAGCACAGGTGCAGTTTAATATTTTACTTCTCAAAGAAAAAAAACCGACTAGATAATGTTGTATATTTGATTGTTTTAACTATGTATTTTTGCTTACAATTAAAATGTACAAGCAGATAAGACTTAAAAGTCTCAATTATGAATTGGTAACTTAACTTTGCAGGGGATTTGGACGGAAGAAATGACACCAAAACACTAAGTTCTTAAGCATCGAGCTCAATCCTACGGATCCAGATTCATGCCCAACTCGTATTCGTCTTCCAAATTGCAGCTGCAGAAGTAGTCAGAACGTCAGTAGTCAAGTATTAACGTCTTGAAGTGGGAGAAAGAAAAAAGACAAGTGGGATATAGAGTAACAGTAGGTATGACATTGAATGAGGAAGTTGGTAAGCAGCCCGAAACTGTACGGGCTTGTCTTACAACATGCTTGCCAACTTCGTACCTTTTATTTTTAAATTTGATAAAAGGAAAAACACTAAGCTCTATTTACCCCACTTTCTTGAATCCACACTTGTAGAAAATAGTTAAAACCCTTTAATTTTAACTAATAGATAAGAAAACCAATTAAGGCCAGTCGTATCCCTGCGATAACTAATACCGAGGTAAGAACAATGACAAAATTCTCAGAACTCGTTGACTACAAAAGTACAATTAAAAGGGCATTTGGAAGAGCGGATTTGTAAGTAAATTTTAAGCATTAATCAGAATTTTTCTTTTCTGCAGTGCAATTTGAACAAGCGATGTTTTGGTAAGTATATTTGGACTCTTGGCAATACTCAGCGGAATTGAGTAAGTATGTTTATGTTAGTTTGACAGGTTGCTTCAAGATTTAAGAACGTAAGTACCTTATCTTGTTGGATAATGTGTTATACACATTTAAACCTGTCTACAGTTTCTGAAACCCCCGCCCGTGGGGACCTCAGTTCTACATTATCTACGAGACCTGTTTCTGTGGGGAAGAACGAAGAACCACTCATATCATTCATTCTAAAATCTATTTACTAAGATCTTGGTTTAAACACAATACACAACAATAATAATTAAGATGCTCTAGAATGAGAAGATGCAACACGTATTGCCAAATAATCGCGTACTTGACCACTGAATCCAACTTTATAGATTAATTCCTCTCTCACTAATATACGCCTTTTCCTTATAGCTTATATAAATTAGCTTACCGCTATATCCTGGGTAATCAGCTACGTTCTTTATCTGTTCTAATGTGGCTTTAATCCGGCAGTGTTCCTCTTGGCCTCGAACCCACTTTCGTTTCGTCAGTAGCGGCATGGCTAGGCTATTTCATGGAGTTGTGATTTGAGATAAAGTTTAGAAGAATCCTTTTACAGCTAACTCTCTACTTAGCGACTTCACTTCTCACTTAGCAATCACATTTGCAAATAGACATAGACCCGGACATAGACTTCCTCTTCTGCTAACTTCCAATATATATATGATTCCTAATTTACATAACTACGTTCTTAAGTTGGTTGGAAAGAATTGCCATTTCGGCTCCAAAGAAACCCCAAGAGGACATTAATAGAAATCGCGATAAAAGCCCGTCACAAGTTCTGTATTTTTAAGTTCAAACAAGAAAAAAAGAAGTTAGGATTTATTTCAACTTTCTTCAATGAAAAAAACCCCATCAAAACAAAACTTGTTCGATGACTTAGTTCTTATGCTTTATCATGTGGGCTTGTTGCAATGGTTCGTTTTAGGAGTCGGGGGTCGATCGGAGGTGAATGAGTATTGAGGAGAAAATCCCTGGCTTCAAAATGTGGGTAACTAAGTGCTTCACACGTAGCTGTGGAAAGGAGTGTTCCTCTTTGCAATGAAGTGAGTGAACCATTCTCTGCTCCTCGCTCATCGATCAAGTGAACGAAGAACAATCTAGAAACGATCCAAGCCAACACTTTCGCGGTTTTCAACGTAATGTGTTAATTTCGGCGCTTTTAAAAGGGGTGCCCGAAAAACACAAACATTGCTGAGGTTTACCGCCGGATAAGAAAGAATGCAATTGAAAGGTGACCGTTTTCAAAGCGTCCTCGAAAAGGGGAAATTTTTTCCCTTTCTCAAAGGAGTAATTTTTCTTCTTTTATTCGCTGTTGGAGTAAATTGATTCTTTAAATACATCAGGCTTCACTAATTTAATCTAACCTGGAATATTGGAAAGCAAATTTATTGCCTCATTTGTCAAGGTATGGGAAAAATGAGAAGTTGACTAGACTTTATATTAGAAGGGAGAGAGATGTACTTAGAGGGCGAATTATAATGAGTACTGATGGTTCCTAATGAAGATAATGAAGCAATGTCTCGATGTAGTTTTTTTGTATTAAGGGAATATTTATCGAAAGTAAACGATATTTAAAAAAAGCATATTCAAAACAAAATATATAATTTAGTCTAGCCAAATGGCGCACTCTCTTTAATATTTTTGAAATATTCCAGATACTTTCGAACAAAATTTGCATACCTTAAAGAAAATGCTGATGTTATAGATTATGAAGGTAGATTATACTAAGAAAAAGACAATATAAGCATTCACACACACACACACACACACACA
>BMAV01002240.1:888324-906566 GCA_019973955.1 Trichonephila inaurata madagascariensis
TCATGGTTAGATGATTTTAGAGACTCAAAATAAAATTATTTTTCTCCAATATAATCCAAATGCGATGATTATTGGTAAGGGAGTACTAAGTTGTGAATAGTACAATGTATACATTACAACATTTCATACATTCCGCTTCGTCGAAATAGTCCAATCCAAGCTTTTTTCTGCTTTATCATGCACAGTCATTTCGACAAGTTTTTAAAAAAATATATTACTAAAGAGAAACTGTTAAATTTACCTGATTTTTCCTCTCGTTACTATTTAATAGGTGTCCTTTCATCGCGTAATCAATGTTAGAAGTACTAAAATGCCTGTTTTTCTTTTACAAAAATTACTTTCGCTTTTTACCATATAAAAGCTCAAATACCTGAATGTTCCCTTTGTGGTAGTAATTAATATATAAACTATTTTTATTTTCCTCATTTATAAACCAGAGAACGTCTCTTTCGTATAGGCCGATTGGCTTAAAAACCGAGCCAAATCGTACTGTCACCTACCTGTATGTTGTTCAAAGCTACAGATAACGACATGTATAATATTCTAGCCTCTTACCACGATGAATTTCGTGGAATTAGCAAGCAATTAGCAAAAACAGCAAAATTCTAAGAAAATTTCGATCCATTCTATCATAATTATTCATGCAATTTTATGCATCAAGTGTAATTTAAAACATTAAATTTAGTTCAATTTGAAAGTGAAAAATATTTCCATTTATACAAACGTAGAGGGAATTAATTTTTTGTTGAATATAAAATAGGTGAAATATAATATCCTCTACGACACTACTGGATATAAAATGAATGGTTATAAAATGAGCGTATCCTTTAATCTTATCTCCTTTAATAGTTTATAATAAATAAAAAGAAACCGAGAAAACTTTATGATCCCAAAGATCTTGAAACATCTGTTCAGTTATTCGTGTCAGAGAAAGTAATTTTCAGAGTTGTAAGACTATTTAGAGGTTTATGGGTGGATGAAACATTTCCATTTTCTGGCTGCTCTTCAGATTTACAATCCATCAAATCCAATCCAGGGTAATCCCAGTGTTTATGCTCTATCACGGGTGGTGATGAATCTTAAAAATCCATGTTCCTCTTTTGTTTCTTATTCGCCGCTTCTGGTAAGAGCTCGTGTCACGCATGTGCGAGAGTTAGTTAGGGAAGGGGTGGAGCTTTCTCGTTTCTTCGGTTTCTGGTGACGTAATGGTAAGAATAGAGAAATGAAAAGCTTAAGAACTAAATATGTGCACATATTAAAGAGGACAATTAAATTTCATGCGCATGAGTATGAAACATTCTGAAGGGCATGGGAGAACATTAAGCGAATCAAAGGGGAATATATATAATATACGGAAAAATGAGGGGAGGAGGGAGATTGTTATAAGTCGAGGGAGGGCTATTGTTTTGGCTAGAGGGTCACATTGTGGAAACGGAGGATGTCGAAAGACGGTATGTTTTTAAAATGATAACATTCATTAGTTGACTTTGTATCTGAGAAAAGGTATAAATTGTACAGTAAAAATCAAGTGGCATCTTATTCAATTTATTTACTGTGCTAATTTCGTATCTATAGCTGCAAGCAGATTTGATTTTAGAGACAATTTAATGAGACAAATATTCCCTGTCACACTTTTTTACTGTTTTAACCAGGAGTAAGATTGCTTGCTGAAATTGTCATCACAGCCTTCTGGTTAATGTCAGCCAACTTGCATCTATATTTACTCTTAATTTTAATGCAAGCAAAAAAACAACAAAAGCTGCTGCTAAATATACGTTAAACCAAATAGAGAGACAGTTTTTGTCTATTTGGTTTTCTGCCTTTTCAAGCAGCAAAAAGAAAAAAAACCTTTGAGGATCACTATTTGTGCCCAACTCTCTTATAAGAGATTTTTTTTTTTTTAAAAAAATGGAAAAAATTCTTCTATTTTTTATTCGTATATTTATATTTATTTTCGAGTATGCTGAATCTACTACATATTTATATTTTATCAATGATACTCGAATTTTATCGCAAATTTAAGAATGAAATTCAGTTAAGCACTTTAAAAAAACATTTGATAAATGTTTTATACATCAAAACAAACTTCTTCAAAACTATTTGATTAACTTCCGAATGATGGAATGCTGATCGATTTTTCTCCCCTTCTAGTAAATTGATTGAAGTTGCTTTTCTTTGTTCCTCATTTTTGTTCATTAGAAAAGTTTCAGTATAGATTTATTTCTTCCTTCAAGGTTAATTGCTTGGAGTTTTATAACCAAAATACGTTAATTATCTTATTATGAATTTGTTACTCAGATTAATTATAATTTCGTCATATTTGGGTTATTGAGATAGCTGGAACAGATTGAAAACTGTTTTTAAGTCAAATGAAAATCCTAGTCAGAAATGTGTCTAGTTTTTAAGAATGAGTCAGTTCTTAAAAATATATGTTACGTTTCCAATGGAATCAACATGTTACTGGCACATCTTTGCCTGGTTGCAGTCACTTACGGAAGAGGCATTTGGCTACTTTAGTGCAACATTTTATTTACGGACTCAAAGCAGCAACACAAACACTTGTAGGCAGCAGACAAAAGCATTCTTTTTTACATTCCAGAGATCTCAGCTCCTATTTTATTTAATAGCCGGAAACTTTGAGAGAATTTCTCTTTAGTTAATACCGGGACTGGTCATTATTATTACCTGATGCAATATTACATCAGTAATTTTTTTGCATCAATTATATTATATACATTAACTTTTTATATTAAATTTTGCATCAATTTATTACATCTTGAAATATTTTGAAACGCTGTGGTTTTTGAGGAGATAAAGAGTTGTCGTTAAAGGAATATTTTACGTTAGTGGTTCAAACCATAATTAATTATGTGGTGTCTTGGAGGGTTCAAGTCCATTATAAATTAAATTCCACCGAAAGAAATTTAAATATGTGTGGAGAATTATTACATATGTTATCAAAAAATATTAATATAAGAGATGAAATAGAAAGTCATCTCATGAATATCTCTAATGTTTTCTTTGAAATTTGTTTATCCAGAATCGCCATCAAAATACATCAATTAGAAGTTGTAATGTAATATTAAATGTTATAATTTAAGTATAATTTAAAAAGCTACGACATTCATTTATGCTTCAGTTAAGGTATCCAACTACTTGCGACAGCTTTTTTTTGAAAAAATGGAGATATGGGAATTTTTTGTGATTTTTAGATTTATTTATTTTTTTAGTATATTGTAAGGAAAAATCCTAAAATTGAAAACAGAAAAAAAATTATTATTAAAATGGGAAAAAACTAGTGAAAATGCACAAAAAAAAATTACATAAACGGGGCCCGTTCTGTACAAAACACTTTATGTACAAATTCTCAATTTTTCAATTTTGATGTGTTACTTGGTTATTCATGTTTGAAATGATCTTCAGGATAAGAGATATTTTAATTTTTACAAAAACTAGAGCACTTTATCTTAGTGATTATATGAAATTGATTAAAAAAAGTGATTATATTCACGTAAGGGACCGTAAATTTTGAAATAAAACAGTGATTGATAAATCTGAAAGTCAAAACACTTTTACTGTTATACAGAACATACACAAAAAATTTCATCAAATTATTTTCAAAACTTTTTGAGCAATCGCTGTCCCCGTTTGAGCTTTTCGCAAGGAACACATTTCGAGTAAAACGCATTTTAAAGTTTGACATCTTGTGTAAAGTAATGGCATTTACGTTTACTAAAACACTTGTAGTTTTTGTTCTAATGAAAGGAAAATAAAAAAAAGCTTGTTATTTTTATTAAGATAAAATAAGATGACCTATAAAATAAAATAAAAAAAAAATTGTCAATTTTTGAAAAAAATCATGATTTTAGGGTAGTCGGATACCTTAAACTGTTTCTGCCTTTTAAAAAAGAATTAAACTATTTACGTTTGATTGTGCATGGGTTTCTACTGTCCAGTTTGTGGTCTATTGGTCTGATTGAATCAATTTGCAACCTCTTTCTCTTACCATTTATTGTTTTTTGTTTCAGATGGTGTGAACTCAATGGGTGAGACCAAACGCCAAAGAACCTCCTACACTCGATATCAGACCTTGGAGCTGGAGAAAGAGTTCCATTTCAACCGATATTTAACACGCCGAAGAAGGATCGAGATTGCCCATGCCCTCTGCCTCAGTGAGAGACAGATTAAAATCTGGTTCCAGAACCGCCGCATGAAGTGGAAGAAGGAGCATAAGATGGCGTCAACTATGCCACCTCAAATACCTCAGGTCATACCGGATCACCTTCCACATCACATGCATGGGGAGACCAAAGCATAACTTTGACCCATCATTCAAAATGATACGAGACCATGCATCCAACATTTAAATCACTGAAGGCCATGTAAATCACTCACAGCTTTAGATCTCGTTAGCACGGACCTCTAACACGAACGAGACAGAGACTCGACTTGTTTCCTCTATTTATCATATAGACTAGGAAAAGATGTGACTATAGAGACAACAAGTAACAATTGTCGATTCCTCCCGTTTAATTCGCCATCAAGTCTCTATACTCGTAACTGTTAAGACACTCTTTTTTTTTTTTTTTAAATACACTGTAAAGAGATATCGTATGAAATGTGAACGGAATAATAATGTTGTGATAAGACTGCTCTGATGCATGTGTTCTCCCGCATCAAATCGCCTAAGCTGATAATGCAACATTTTTGTTTGGTAGTCAGGGTGAATTATGATTTGAACTAGATTGGATGTGCCGCAAGCTGCTGATTAACAATACGAGACAAAAAGCTAATGAGGATGATTACACCAAAAATATACGTATTCCCTTTAGTAGTCCATGCCTATGAATGTGGGGAAGATATTTGTTCCTTATAAGCACAATTTTCGTTCCATTTATGCATCATTGATCTTTTCCATAACTTTTAATGTAGAAAAATGTTCATTTCTTTTTCTGTTTGAGTCATATTTAGATGCACAAAAAAGGAGGGGAAGACCCATCATCTAAATATCAGAAACACAGAAGTCGGTCTCCAGACGGAACTTTCTTTTCTGGTCGTCATGACAACGTACAATGTTAAAAAAATAGTAGAATAAAAATGGAACAGGAAAAGAAGAGAAAAGAATATCGACACGCTGCCATTATTCAATGTCGATCAAAAACTGTCGTCTCCTTCGCTAAGCTATGCTAGAATCGACTTCTTCACAGCAATGGCTGCTTACTAAGTCGGAGAATCTCTATAGACAGCTGACTAGAAGATAAAGTGTCGTACATAAGGTATCAAATGCACGTAAGGAGCTGCTCTGATAGAAAACGCAGATGCAAAAAATATTACTTTAAAAAAGTCGAAGGTGTTTAATGCAGGAATTTAAAAAGAAAAAAATGCATTGTGTGGAAAGAGAGCGAAAATTATTCAGATTTGAAAACGATGCATGTGCTTTCATACATAAAGTTTAAACTTTAAAAAGATCCTATACTACAGTATTAAGAAGAGTTATTTTTAGGTAGTTCATGATATTCAAAGATATTTCGGAACCGAAATGTAAAACATTTTTAAACCCAATATTTTTTTGAAAATGTACCTAGATACTTGATTTTAATTAGATAAATTTTATTGTTAATGTTCTAATTCTTTTTTTAATTTGGTGGTTATAAAAGCATGTCTCTGTTTTCAGTGATTTGATGTCAGTGGTTTCAAGATCATTTTAAGCATTATAAAGTATTGAGTTTTAGAAAGGAATAAATTTTATTTCTAAAATTCATTATACTGTCAGATTGTGATTTTTTTTTTTTTTATTGCAAAAAAGATGTGTTAGGCCAACTCGTAGCCGTAAATATTATACTGCATGTACCGACAGTTTAAGACAAATTTAATGAGAGAGAGAGAGAGAGAAACGACAATTTTTTTTAAATATCTATCTATACTTATAATTATTGATAATTTTTTTTATACCAAAAGTTATTTAAGGGAAATAACAATTTAATATTATGATGTGAAATGAGTAATATATAAAGTTATTAGTATTTGTAAGATTCTTCAATGTTTTTAAATCTTCTCTTGCACATAAGGCACAAATCACATTAAATCATCAGCTTTTTTGCATGCATTTCTTATTAGATTTATAATAATATCTATTTTAAGGGAATGATAAGATATTGTATTGTACTATAAAAAATCTCTTCACAAGTTTTATAAACAAATATTTCTCATACTTCTCAAAAATTTATCTTCTCGCTAAAATCTTAGAGCTTTTTTCTTTGCATTTTGCAAAATAAGAGTTGAAAAGGAATCGATTGAAAATATCGTAAAATTCGTCGATTTTTAAAATTTATTCGAAAAAACTGATCGAATTATAAGTTTTTAAAAATAATTTTAATAATAAAAAGACTTATTAGAAACATTATTTTGGATCCAAGATGCTTTAATTTCCTTTCAGTCTATAAATGATAAAGATTACTGCAGAATGATATCGAAATTATAACAAATTCACGAGTAACATGCGTCAGTCAATTTATTATTTGGCCTACCCCTTGAGTGTTATCAGTAAACATTAATTTTTGATGATTGCTTGAAATACTTTTACTTTCCCAGAGATGTATTTTAACTCAACATTTAACTCAAATATTATAGAATTTTGGGAGAAAAAAAATATAATGAATGTTGTGCTTTAGGGGGAAAAGAAGTAAAAGCTAATTAGAATTTGAGAACTGAGAATAAGAATTGTGAACCAGCTAAAGAGTTAGATGTACTCCTCCGAGCAATTTCAGATCTATAATTACTTAAACTCAGTACCTGGAGGAAAATACTTTCTAAAAGTCAGTCATATATTCCAATTTTACTTTTTTATTGAGGGTGGTATAGTTTCATTCTAGAAAAGGATAGAAATACACAAAATGGAGGTAAAAGTCGGGAAATAAAAAAATAAATAATAAAAGGTTCGAAACTTGAAGAAAGGGAGGAGAGCAAGGGGTATCTCACTCCTTTTTTTCTGTTCTTTCCTTTCTGAAGCGAATGGAAACTCCTCTTCTCCCTTTTCACGCTTTTTTGTGCATCTTCAGTGAGCGATGAATTCACTCGGAGAATTTCCTAGATTTCCGCATGACTAGTCGCTTGATATTCGTGCTGATCTTGCATTTTGGGCTTGGTTGAACCCCGCTACATTTCTCCGAAGCAGTTTCAGCATTACTTTATTTCTCTTCCCCCTTTTAAAAAAATTCTTTCTCCCTCTACTCGTACCTCCAAAATTCTAAAACTCGGGAATGTGAACTATTCTCTCCACCCCTATCCTTAGAAACTACTTTTTAAACATCGATGTTTTTAATACATCATGAGGGAAATTGCTTAAAAAAAAGATATACTGGAAGCTTTAAGGAAATTTTCCTCAATATTTTACATATCTTGATTGTGTTTTTTTGCAGTGATGAAAATTTCTGAATGGTTGATTATATTTAGATTCAATTCTTAAAAAAAAATCTTCTATTTAAAAGCCTAATTTTAAAAGATAAAAATTTTTCTCGCATTATATTAATATCCTGTATTGTTTAATATCAAAAATTCATCTTTTTACATTCCTTTAAATGCCCAGTCAATAAATTTTTAATCTTCTATTCTGTCTTTTACCGTGTTGGATTGAAATTGTTCTTAAAGTTTGAATCAATTCTAGTTACTTTTTTAAACGTCTTAACTTTAATGATATAGGACCGCTAATTGTTCCACGAAAGGACGAGGACGTAGTTCACCAATTAACTATTAGTTCTTAAATTTTGTACTAGTACAGTATTAAGAAAAGCGCACCCCAAAATTAAAAAAAAATTGTTTCTCTTGAGAACTTGAAAAGCTTTAAGATCAAAAGTTAATGGTTCTTCTGATTTAAAAGTCAATACCCCAAAATATTCGTAAAGCTCTTCATCTCAAAACTCCATTATTTAATAAAATTTTAATATTTATAGATAAATATTCAAATGAATAGTTACTTACTAAAATGATACTGATTTTGAAACCAGCAATGCTATTTTGAAACCAATGCCGCAACTCTTTTTCCTTTTGACATTCAATTCAAAAGGAAATAACCTAAAAAAATCGAAACAAAATTTTAAAAGTCTCCAAGTATGTTTAAATCTGTGTGAGGACAACTACTGAGGCAGCTTGGTTTTTTTTAACTCCAAAATTCCGAATTTTAAAATTCGTTTTTAATGTTAATATACATAGATCCTATCTATGGTTAAACTCTTTTTAATTTGCCCCACATTACAGGTGAGTTTCGCTTTACACTCACCACGTACAGAATCTAGGGTAACTTAAAATTAATTCCTCGTTCGTATAACATTTTGTATCATTATTTTTTTACATCAAGTTATTATCAAACCAACGGTCAGATGAGAAACTCATAAACAAAATCAAAAATATGTGGAATAAACCATTTACTAAAACCAACCAACTGAACTAAATATGAGGTAGATGATATCAAAAATAAAAAAAATAAAAACTAAGCATTCTTTGGAGCGTCATTAACTGCTAATGTTTTCGCAACGCCTGATAGACTGAAGAGGATGATCGGTGAAACACCATCAACGAAGTCGGCGAGTTTTAAAATAAAGGGTTAGGAAGAGTATTGACCTTCAAATTATGTATTATATACTTCAACTGTTGTAGCTTATCATATCAACAAATACCTATACGATCTAGTGTTGCAACATCCACATAGAAAGTTGCAGTTGATTATATTCTTTACTTCGTCTTTCATTTTAATAAGAATTTTTTTTGAGGACGTAAAGATGTTTAACAGTTTCGAATCTCATCCAAGATTTTTAAACGTGTGAATTTTGTTGCAACATAAATAATGCATTAAATGCATAAATTCGGTTTTCCATCCCAAGTCATTGAGAGCATATTTACATTTTCTGCTTTTCTTCGAACTAGGTAACATATTTCACCTACGCAAATGCTGTACCAAAGTGCTTTGCATTTTATAGTATACACATTGTTAACTTAGAAGGAATTGTACAAAATCAGACTCCAGACTTTGTTTCATTTGGGTAGAGTCATGCTTAACTTCAACGTTAGATTAGTTTTAGAAAAGATTATACGTTTAACGTTTTGAAACTTTTAAGGTACAAAGTTACTTATCCTTATTTTACCACTCGAAAGAAAGACGATGTGGTTTTCTGCAGCTGTAGGAACCAATAAACCAATCGGTTTTCAGAGGGAAAAAGGAATCATGCTGAAGACGGATAAAATTGGATTTGACCTAAGTAGAAAGGGAGACTAACCCTCTGTTCATTCATTTCTCCCTCTGCTGATTACAAGGGGAATTTGGATATCTATAAAACTAGAAAACCACATATCGATTTGGTTCTTGGACTACCGTCATTGTCAAGGACTTTATATGGTTCATTGCACTTCGATTTATTTTTGTATAACACATTTACTATATCTACTATATATCTTTTTATTTTTCATTTTGTGTGTGTTCAACAGTGTTTATTGTGAACATGTTTTTGTTAAAGAGCCTGGATTCTTATTGAAAAAAAAATTATTCTAGTCATGATTTCGGGTATTCTTTATAGCCAGCAATCGCACAAATTTCAGAAGTAGTAGATTTGTGATCTAGTGTTGGGGCAAACGAGGAATTAGGGCTCTTTTTTTTAAACCTTGTTTTTTACTCTATTTTGGTTTATTTTTTGTCGGCATTCATGAAATAAATGCCGATATTATTTGCTATTATTTTTTATTCTGATTTTTCAATTTTTTTTGTTTTGGAAATCGTATTTAAAGAGTTTTGTGTGTGTGTTTTATACTTGTGATTATATTATTTGTAGGCTGGTGTTTTTATTACCAGTAGGTTGTAGAATTTTTGTTATATAATTTGTTTTGATTGACTGTTTGAAATCTTTTGTACAGTAGGTAGAGTAGAGTTTAGAGTGCTTGCAATTAAAGTAGACTAGAGTATTAGGAGTGGGTATTTAGTCAGGGCCATGTGTGTGTATAGGCCGTGTCCAGGTTTGTCTTGGGAAAATATTGGTATTGCTCATATGCCATTTTGTGATATCAAAATAACTTTTTGGGAATATTTTTACTATTTTCTATGAAACTATTTTTTATTTCGTAAATATCCGAGTGGTAAAACAATCTTGAATTCACCCAAGTAATGTTTGGTCGAATTCAAATCAGCATGAAATCGTGTGCTTAGGTGAAAAAGAGAAACTTGGTTTTAGTCAAGCAAAAAATGGATCAATGCATCGGTGTTTATTTTGTTGTTTATTTTAAACTAAAATACTAGGCTTGTGTGAATTTGACGTTTCTATCTCGCTGTATCTTTTCTCCCAAGTGTAAAGAAATAGATCGCAAAAGAGGAAGAAAAACTTCCCCACCTCCAAAACCATCGATTGCTCTTGAAAAGAGAAATAAAAACATCACGTCTGAGATCTATATATATAAGGGGAATAAAGGAAAAACTTTCCTCTAAACGAAAGACAGAAAAGGGAAAGAAGGGAAAAAACATTAAGTGCATCAGAGTTAGTGAGTAACACTTTCATTAGTAAAGCTAACCAATAGGACAAGTGAGATGTTTTTCACTCAAAGGATGCGATAAGAATGCTCAGGTCACTCAACGATAATTCCTCCAATTTCTTTTCCCTCTTTTCTCTTTCTCGGTTTCCTAAGGGAGTTGCTCTTTTCTTTTCATTGGATGCAATTAATTTAGCTACATGATCCATCATCAGGATTCAGAACGGTGCTTCAGTTGGATTGAAAGGTGCAAACCTCACGAAATTCCAAAACCACATTTATGAATTAAATATCCAGAATAATTTGTAAGAGGACATGAAATAAAAACCAGGCTTGGAAAATACCAAAGCTATTTATTTTCTTAAAAATTGCACTAGAATTTCCTTCAAATTTACTCGCTTTTAATAAGATGTAATTAGTTAAGGAGTTTTTCCTAGAATCCCATCATTAGGGTTCTTATTTATATAATCCCTCTGTGATTCAAAATGGCAAACTTCCGGAATTGAATTTGTATAGTTGTATTTATATGGCCAGCACCGAAAAAAACTTATAATTTTTTCTTTCCTCCAAAATATTTTTTTAAATTTCTTTGAAAGGTTTTGTGGTTGAAAATTTAATGATTTTGCAATATACTCCAGCTAGCATTCACTTGCTGTGGTTGGGAGTATTTGTAGGATGAACCATCGTTATATAAACCTCCCCCCCCCTTAGTTTTGTCCCTTCAATCCATTTCTATGAGCGTTTAATTCAGCTAATGAGGAGTTAGTTTTAATCTACTCCAAATAAATATAAACAATGAAAAAATAGTATCAATAAATGCAGGTACTCGGCTGTATCCATTGAACTCCTCCACTAGGTGTTCAATACCTTTTCCAGGAACATTAATGATTGAATTGGCAACTCCACTTTAATAAACACGTTCAATTACTTTCTTTTACTCTTTCACTTGCGATCTCAACTCACTAGACTTTAAATAGTAGCTCTATTTTGCATAAATCATGGTTCCTTTACAGAAAGCAATTCTCCAACCAAACAATGCATGATAAATATTTCACTTTTAGGATAAGAAGGCCGCGAATAGAACACGTTACAATAATTGGCACTGATTCATTACATTTTTCTTCGTGTGTTTGATATGTATGTATATAAATGAAATTAGGTGATGTAAAACAAGCAGAAAATTGTTTCTCGAAACTCGCTAATGAGAAGTATATGATGGTACCTAAATAAAAACAAGACTTCAGTTTTAATCACTTAATGGATAAATTACGGATCAGTCTCCGTAATTATTTACGCATTCCGAAAAGATCTTGTCCGAATATAAACTAGGAGTTCAATAGGGCAGCATGCGTGAAGTATCAATTATCACGCAATTCTTTCGAATGGATAGAAATAAGATGCGGGTGGAATCGAGGTAGGGTAGGCATTTATCTTCCCGGTAAAAGAAGCGGAAAAGAAAGGAGACGAAATAAATGAAATAAAAATGTCAGATTTTTTTTTTCTTCCCCTCTTCCTCCGTTGAAGATTGGGACAACCAAGACTACCGGAGGGGGGAGGGAAGTCCAATAGAAAAAAATAAGTAAAAGGCAAAGAAGAAACCATAAGAAAAGAAAACGGTTAGAACAATTAAGAACTAGTGGTCAAAGACGATGAAGAAAGACGAAATAAAAGAGAGCAGAGCTTAAGGTTGCCATCGTAACAAAAAGAAGCAGTTTTTTCTCTTACGCATGGCCAGGATTTGATGCCCAAATGTGGGAGAGCTTGACTTATAGCGTAAAGAAACTTTTACGGGAGAAAAAGATAAGGCATGTTTTTTCCTATTCACTCCACTTTTTCCTACACGAGCCACCCCTACAATTTGATTAGACGACAAAACGCACATTAGAGCGTTTAATGCTCTTTTTTTTTAATTGAATATACGAAATTTTGTTTTAGCTGGAGTACTTTTCTACAAAAACTTAGCATGCTAGGAAAAAAAAATATTCTTTCTCCTGAGCTATTAAAGCAATTTATTTCCTTTTAACGATCGAAAGTTATTTTCATGGAGATAAAATACGATGAACCCTCTATGTTCCCCTGAAGTTGTTGAATGAATGATTTTTCAGAGTAGATTTTAAAATTTTATTTAAAAAGAAAAATAGAAAATCCTCTTTTTATTTACTGTGTGGAGTATTTCCTCGTATAAATCAGAAGGAAATCTCTAATTTATTAATGAGAAAATAAATTAAAACATTCCAAATGGTCTTTTATCATTTAATTAGAGATATGTCAGATTTTTAAAACTCCGCGTGAAGAAAATTTTACAATTATAAACTACAAAATAATACTTTCCAATAATTGAAATAAGTTCTAAATTAATTTTACTTCATAAACTTTATCGATGTACTTATATCCAACAATTCTGAAAGATTCATGGGAAATTACAAATTGAAATAAGCGTTTATGATAATTATCATTGAAAAATATTTTTACTCGATATTATAGACCTCAAAAGCATCAATAATAAAACAATTTACCAAAATAGATTAAACAAATTGCACGCATTGTGTCTTCTACATTAATAATGTATTCCTTTGCCAGAATAATCCATAGCAATCCATAGCTTCCACATTTAAGAAACTAAACTCATCCATTTCACAGAAGTCCGCCAATACTGCGCTTAAAAATTAGATTTTCTGCACCAAGTTAATGATGTTTTAACCGCATTATTTTGCGTTAATTATACTGCATTATTAATCACTTAGCCTAGAGAGTTACCAAAATGATAGTGTTGATCATTTCGGCTGGGATGTGCAGCGATGTAATTAAAATCACCTTTTCTTGGATTCAAAAAAATCTACCCAACACTGATTGATTTTCAATAACAGAGACAAGAGAAAGATGAAGCTTTTTTACTTGCCATGAAAAGCTCTCGTCGGTGTCTTATAGTGATAATACAGCCCGTGATAGATGACTGTTGCGAGTTTGGCAATTAATTATCCTGAAAAAGAATGCAAATATTCATGTAATTGAACTCGAGATTTTTCTTAAACTTTTTTTACCAGCATATTAAGCACGGCTATCATTTTTAAATTTATTTTAGATATTATGTAATAAAACTGAATCACAGCTTTTATTATAGATAAGTTAACAAAAGATACAAATATCTAATTTTAACTAAATTCTTTTTTTATTGTTGAGTAAATATTTAATTTTTTTGTTTGTTTTTGTTTTGAGAATTATAATTTGATCTTAATACTCGAAACAAGATCAATATTGCTAATATTTTGGGAAATAAAATGAGCTTGAAGTCACTGATTGTATATGAATTGTGATTTTTTTCAAATATTTCTAAAATAATTTGAATGTTTAGTAATATGACTTAAACCCTTTATCTACCGCATTATGATTTACTGCAGTTCTTTTCATGGAATATTTTTTTTTGACTCACTACATTGAAAATTAAGAGATATACACTGACAAAATACTCAACTTTGGGAAATTTAATCCGTTAGAGTTAATTAATTAAAACTATCCAACTGTAAAATTAATTATATACACTGTTTACTTAAATAGTCAAATCGTTTCCTAAGGTCTTCATTAACATACGAAAAAAAAAATTAAGACACCTTTTGACATTATCCACTTTTTCGGAACAAAAATGATAATGTTTGCATTCCGATCAAATTGTCAGCTGAAAAAGCAATTTCTGCTATAAAACTATTCGCCTTCCCCACTAAAATACTTATTATAGAACCCGTTCTGCCACATATATCTTGAAAGAGTGGATTTAAAAGAAAAATATTCCTGCTAAGTATCATCAGAGTGTTCGCGTAAAAATGGTTAGTCTATGTAATTTTAAAGTGAGTGTGGTACTTATAAAAACCATCGGTAGATAAAGGGTTAAAATTTTTTTTATGTAGATTATTAAATGTACAATGTCTAAAATTGATTAAATATGATGTTTGATATTGTTAAAAACTACTTTTCTTGTATTAAACAACTAATATCTTTTGATATAGATAGATATGTAATGATTCCAAAACTTGACATTATTTATCTAAGGATTTTTAATACAACCGTGGAAAACTTTTCATAATACAACTGACTATGAATATATTTCTTCATAAAAAGAAAATGATTCTGACGGCTGTTTTTCTTGATATCCACAAAGAGATTGTCTTTTCTTTTCCAGAAACGATGAAATTAAAAAAATGCAATGTTTCTTAGTGATATTGATGTTGGAGTCCACATTTCAGTCTCTTTCGTAGCACTGATTTCATATAAACACGTTCACAGTATTTGAAGGATTAGATATACATGTTAAAAACATGACAACATTTTATATAATCACTGACTCTTATTCAATGTCATTTCAATGCTATGGGAGATATTTTCCTTAAACTGTTGAAGAACTTTTCTCCATGAAATAAATGTTTAGTACTTGCAAAACATTTCAACTTATTGAAACAAGAAAATGTGATTACATACTCAGATCTCAGTTTATGAACTTATGAAATAACTAAAAATATACGCAATGGCACTCGAATATGAGACCAAATGAATACCCCATTGATATTTAAAATCAAATAATCATTACTGAACTTGCATCACGAAAAGTGAACACTTATGTGGACTATGTATGGTGTTTGATGAAGAAGCAAACAGTTTCTTCCCATGAAAAATGAACTGACCGGGAGTTAGTGCATTAATACATTCCTAACCTGTTTTATAAAACGTGGTTCAGCATTACAGCATCAATCTTGCGACTTTATTGTCCTTTATGATAAACAAATGTTGATATTTAAACACAAAATATATGTTTGTACCACGAAAGTAAAATGATTAACTGTGTCTATAAACGCGCTCATGTTTACGTAGTTTTAGTGTGGTGCGTTTAATAGGTCTATTTATTACCTTTTCTTTTATTCGTGACTTTCATTTACTACAAGTTAATTCGTTGCAGACATTTTGCAACTGTATAGATTCGTGTAAATGTGTCAAATGGATATTTTAATAAATGAAGTTGAGTTTAGTGGTATGGCTGCAGCAATTTGAAAGAAAATGGGTGGTTATGTTCTTTTATGTACTTAATATTAAATGTATCTCTGTGTGATTAAACTGTTTGTGAATATATATAAATTGACTTATACTGCGATATATGAATATTATATTAAACATTGAAAGGTAAATCAAAACAATCATTGTCGTGATGTATTATACGAGTATTTAAATATTTTACAATTCGTGTTTAACTTATCAAAAACACAGTCATCACTAGTGTTGTAATACTTGTACGTGTAATTTTTCACAATTGTATAGTCATAAAAGTTTAATTTAAGTAAAAAAAAGTATATATATATATTAAATAATAATCTGTTAGATTCGAAAATTTTGAATCAATTTTTGTATTTTTAATTTAATAATAATTTAAATGATTTTAAAATTATATTTAAAGCAAAATATGTTGTGTGCTTGTAACAATCTGATATATCAGCCTTCAAAAAATATTTCCGTATATTTAATTAATTTTTTGTGAATTTTCACTAGTGATGACGCTCTCAAATTTTCTCCATTTGGAGTATAATTGTAGAATAAATAAAAGTATTGTTTCGTGCAATATATCTGAATATGCAAAATGAATAATTACTATCCAATTATACGCAAGCCCCTTTGTATTTTTTTTTCTAAAAAGTAATTTCAGTTTTAGATTTAAAACAGTAAAAAAGTAATAAATTACAACTATTAATATTTTTCCACAACTTTATACCTTGATATTTTACGTAACATAGCAAAATTGATGATTAAAATTTTTTTGACTAGCATATGAATACAAATTTTGTTTGAACATAGAATAAGTTTTTGCTCAACCCATATTGTTTTTCATAATGTGTGTAATATTTCATTTCGTGTTGGTGTTTTTAAGTTCATCACATTTTCCAATCATGTGTAATGAATGTGGGCAAAATTATTAATGGAACATACAGTGCAAATCATTAGTTACTACAAGAGTGTTATCATCCATTTAAGGTAGTAAACACTTTTATGTGGTTGCTTCAGGTCAAATACATTGTTATGCTGGATAGTGTACTTACCATATGCATGTATATAATGTATAATGTAAATGTATTGAAAATTCCCCTCAAAAATTGTCCCGTGATTGTGTATGTTTTCGATCTGTGCTTGTGCACAGCATCCCCTTTTGCTTACATGTAATGGCATGTGACACAAGGATTGACGTTGATTTCTGCTGCTTAATAAAAGTACAGTGTCAAATGTGACTTCATTTGTTTTTTATTACACAAAAAATACATCATAATACAATAAGAAGAAAAAAAAATACATTTTAAACAAACATAAAAAGATCTAGTTAAAAAAACGTCATCTCTTCCTATTATCTTAAGTTAATTGTTTTCCCTTTTTTATTTACACTATAATGAAAACAAGGCAATATACATGACACATATTTGAAAATTATCCACATAATTTTTAAAGAATTGTTGATTTTAAGGCGTTAAAAAGTAAGAAAATGATATATAATATATATATATATATATATATATTAACAAAAGAGTATGATTATGAACACTTTAATATCAAAAATTTAATTTTTAAACAGAATAAGCTCACATAAACATGAGTCTATATGTGAGTAACACGCTACTTTCTTAAAAAGTTCTTAATATATTAATGATACACAAACAAATTCAAATTGAATCAGAAATAATTGAATGTTTAACAAATTTACAATCTATTTTTTAATAAACTTTTTTATAAATAACATTAACACATGTTTTTAAGTAAGCAAAGAGAAAAATAAAGACAGTAATTTACCCAAATTTAAAAAAAATAACCACTGAATTTTGTAAATTTATGTTTTTCTTCAGATATTACTTTTAAAAATGAAAAAAAATTAAAAAAAAAAAAAAAGATATTTGAATTTTTAGAATTGCTTAGACTTGAATTTAGATTTTCAAATCTTTCCTGCAATATTATACTTAAGTAAAATTATGGCTTGAGTAATTCATTGGTAGATTCAAGACCTTAAGTGTTGAAAATTAAAGACTCAATTTCACATTGAGAATTTTCGCAAGGAACAATAGACCGTAAATTTAATCTGCTTTCACGCTTAAATCATGTGGTATAGAAGATCGAAATACGATGCTTTGACTTTGTTCACGTGATCAGGGCATTGATTTGGGAAATTCGTAACCAAAAGTCGATTAAGACTCTTTGATTTATTTATTTTAATTGCTTCTAAACACTACTCTTAGAATCACCATAAATGCTATTTATTGGTGGTAAACCACAAAATTTTGAACCAAGGTCAAGCGGTAAGAACAATATCTGAGATAGCACGCTATCGATATATAGTGGGACATTAATAACCAATAATTCACTCTCAATGATCCATTATGACTTAGAGCCTCGATAGACTTGACCCCTTAAACGGTCAAATTTTGCCACAAGTTAAGAAAAAGGTACATTTTTTATTGCATATAACTAAGCATATTACTTAACCGAATGCTAAAAAAAGAATTTTATTTTAATTTTCAATTTTTCACATTTTTTTATTTTATAATTGTGGAACACGAAAATTCTTAAGGTATCCGACTACGTTCGGAACCGTGATTTTGCAAAAGCGCGTAAATGGATAATATTTATGATATTTAGTGTCACTTAGATTAGAATACATGTATACCATTGTTTTAAAGACATTATGACAAAAAAAATTATTTAAATACAATATTTTGGCA